>JBBPKN010000352.1:0-45453 GCA_038089275.1 Pulveroboletus cf. rosaemariae
CAACAGTAGAAAAAAGAAAAAAAACAGCCAACAAAGAACCACCAACAAAAAAAAAAAAAAAAAAAAAAAGGTCAAATGGCAAGGCCCCACACATAAATACTATAAAAGTCGAGGCAAGACGTAGCTAGGAACTCGAGACAGACCATTCTGTCTAAAAGGAGAAGAGGAGGTAGAAAAAAGTGTGGGGCGGACAGTGACCATCGGGGAGGCGGATGCCATCAAAGGACCCGGTTCCCTACTCATTCATCGTCTGACGTAGGTGATGCTGGGCCGTTGGTGAGGTATCCGGCTATGATACTGTTCTCTTTACAGTAATTTGTCCGTTTAAGTACCGAGCGCAGTGGCGCTTTGGGTATAAGCCTCCTGTTGAGGTCGATTCGGACGCCGTCTTCGTTTTGCCAGCCTTCGTTTGGTTCTGGGTAGTCATCCAGGTCTTCTGGATAGTCCTCGCCCGGCGCAGGAGGCTTGTACGACCCGTCATTGCGCCACAGTTGATCCCTAAACGATCCCGAACGTCCACCGATTCAGCAGGGGAAAAGGGAAAGGGGCAGTCGCGATCAGTCAGGGTTCACGTCTAAAATAGGCTAGACCAGATATAGAAGAAACACACCCTCGTCTGTTGAACCATCCTTTCCTTCTCTGACTCGGCAGGATTGGGCTTGGGCAGACCAGCTCTTCGCACCACCGAACGAAACGTGGTGGGGGGACCGTGCTGGAGCGGCGTGGGCGTGGAGGCATGATTTGACCCTGGTCTCCATCAGAGTTGCGGCGACTTGGCTGATGGTGTGGCTGCTCTGCAGTGATGTCAATAGTTGGGCCGTACTCCCAGTGGATGTTCAGCCCCGGCGGTGGGGGTACGGTGCCGCCGAGCGAGCTGCTTCCTGCGGACCCGCTACTCTTCATCGAAGACGAGCGGGTCAGTGGTGGCGGCGAGATCGAGAGATAGCCTCCCGTTTCCGCTGAGGGCCATGTGCCCTGTGGAGCATCAGCAGGGTAGGCAGGTCGGTCTCCAATACGTAGCTGCGGGAGTCGCGGCCGCGTGGTCTCTGGTAGAACCGAACGCTCGCTTGCAAGCACGAGGCTGTCTTTGCGGAGCCGGGCGCTCACGGGAGGTGTAGGTAGTGGGCGGGAGCCATGCGCTATGCCATCAGATCGACTCGCTGAACGGGGTGGTGGGCTACTGCTCATCTCCGAACAAGTCGGGCACGTGTGGTATGCCATGGGAAAGGGCGTCCCAGGTCGTTGTCCACCATGACCGAACGACGGTCTCCGCTCAGGTGCGGCCTGGAGCCTGCCTCGAGGTGGACAATCGTCGTCCACACTGCTATTGCTCGATGCTGTAGAGTTCAGCGAGAAGAGAGAGTCGATCTCGCTCACTGTGCTCTCCGACGACGGTGGATAATAATAGTCATGGTAGCGGTCCGACTTCGAGGATGCGATGGAACGCTCATAGATGTAGGTATCTGGAACGGGTCCGGGGTGGATGAATCCGAAACGTCTGGTGTCACGATACCCTCGGTCTCGGTCGTGGTTCCGTTCTCGATCTCGATCTCGGTCTTCATGTGGGGCATGGACGTGGGCGTGGGATGGAGGCGGTGGCTTGACTAGTTTCCGAGGAGCATCACGCATCGGAGGGCCCGACGAGCGAGGGTCACGATGTGAAGACGGTTTGTAGTCAACATCACCTCTTGCGGTGACGGCGGATAGCTGTTCACCGGCGTTTGAGCACTGATGGGCGGAAGCAGAAAGAGTCGGTGCTTTGAAGACGCGCACCGAAAAGCCGGAAGGCACTGGCAAGACATAGTTCTGTCCATCAAAGAGAACAAGGGTTGGGGGGTTGGCCGTCGTTCATTATCACGTCGAACGTCGGAAGAGGGGCAACGAGGGAACTGACCTTGGACGATCCCGGGGGGCCACCGGCGCCGCCTCGGTCGACTCTTGAGGGCGGTCGAACACCAGGGTTAAACGACGACAAGGGATTTGAAGAAACGAATACACCAGCCATAGTTTGTCCTCGATCTGGCCTAGCAGAGTAGGGCGGGTATACAGGCGCGGGGGGTAGTACTTATAAGAATGGAAGGATAGGGAGCGACTTTAGTACAGGTGGTGGGAAACAAAATGAGCCCACACAAGGCTTTCGGGGATCGAGGTTGGCGACTAGATGAATGGGCATATGGGCTGTTAACGTGCCACTGATTGGGTGCACGCTGTGAACACGAGTAAACCAGGTTGCAGGGCATGAGGTCGATTTTGATGTGAACCCTGCGCGAGCAAATGAGGATCGAGTGGCTCTAGGGGCAAGAGAACTCAAGAGAAGCTGGTGGCCGTGCGCGACGTGGACGTACTCAATGACGGGACTGATTACGGATTGGCCTCTCCACAGCCTGGCCAGTGGCGAGACGCCCGCCCCGCTATCCCCGGCGTCTCGTTGCATGAGCTCATTCTCGGCAAGCTGTATACGAGGGAGAAAGTGTAAAAGAAACGTTTTAGTGATATCTGAGAGTCGAGCGTTACGGTGTCGTACGGGTAACGATGCGCAGCGGTTGCATAGAAGGACGACAACGTGTCGCTGCGTATACGTCAAGGAGCGACTGTCGAGCAGCCTGAAAGAGTATCGGGCCCGTTCTTGTGTCGGTTTAAGAGGAAGGTGACCGATTGAACAGAACAGAGTATCTGGCCACATCAGGAACTCGACTTCACGCGTCGATCGCCATGCCAGCTCACCCGAGTTGAATGAACCCTTGACGACTTTCCAAATGGCGAGATGAAGAGCGGGGTAGACACACGATGAATTGCGAGCTCGACAGCGACAGCTTGGCCGACGTACCACCCGCGTTCACGACGAGAGTCGCTCGTCACAGAGGGGCGCAATGTCAAAACAAAACACAGCTTCGTGTATACGGCGAAGATTCATCTAATAACTGCGCAGACAACAAACCCTTCAGAACACAATGGAAGTACACCGACTGCTAGACGGCATGAATAAAGGAGGGGGGAATACCCTGTGCGATTGTGCGTGGCGTGGTGGAGTGACTGGGCTGCGAATGTGTTCGAAACGGAAAACGAAGGAAAGGGCGAGGCAGCGAGCAACATCACGCCCAATCGAGCGACTGCACGGAGCTTAAAGAGCGGTCGGTTGGGGCCAGGCTAGTGACTGATGACGTGCATTATACACGTCCCGAAAGAGGGACTATGAAACGAACAGGATCTTGTCCTTCACCTACGTATACCGTCTGCATAGTTTTTCTTTCTCGACTGCCAATCGCTGAACAGTCTTGCGTCAATTAAAAATCCCGCCAAGATGGGCAGCATGGCATGAGGGTTCCGTTCAATCGTAGGGCGGTGTTTGACAAGCCCTTGCCACGATTTCGAACAGATGTATTCGGGAAGTGCGTCAGAAACCGCCCCCGATCAATCTTGGTTCGCCGACCACAGCTAAGCACTGCATGGACTGCATCTGGTCGGCTCACTATCGTCAGATAATCCATATCATCAAAAAAGGGGCGGTACAGAAGAGCGACAGAGAGGCATTCGGGCATGGCTATAAATGGTCACGTACGTTAACAGGCGCAGTGCAGCGCAGTCAGGGTGATAGCCCAGTACCACCTGAGTCGTTGCGAGCTGAATCGAAGCATACCTTGATCGAGAAAAGTTCACAGAGCGATAGTCGGACCTGATGTGGGTTGCATGTTCGAATTGAAATTGGAACATGGAGGGATAGCCGACGGGGTCGCCATCTAAAGGGGGGGGGAAACGCTCACAAGCAAAGGGCGCCGGTACTCACGACCAGCTTCCAGAGACTGCACATTTAATGAGCCGTCTCTTCACTCACGGTGGGTCGACGGCGGTGTGTCGTTCGACGTTCACGTTCAGGTCAGACCTGCGTTCGGAGTGGTAGTGGTGTGACATGTTACATGTGACACTCTATCACGGTGTCGTTCAGCTGGGTTGAAGGTTTGCCTGGAGGGAGCAAGGAAAGTACAGCAAGAGCGGTTGTGATGCATGCTCTCAGACATGACGTTCTTTCTCCGAGCGGTGTTGAATTCGCAGTCGCCCTCAATCTCATCCCGTCGACGCCGTCCACACTCGTGAACGTCGTCACTGCGAGATCAAACCTCCTTCGAGTTTATGGCATCTGCAAGCAACCCTCGCCAATCTACGACCATAGTGAGAACGAACGTGACAGGCATGCCCACGTGCGGAAGGGAACAGAGGCCGTGGAAGGTGAGGTCGAGATGGACCACGCTGGAGAAGGCTGGGTCAACGTCGGCGCAGTCAAAGTGAGTGTCGGTACAGTCCATCCTTGAAGCGCTCTCAAAAGGCGAGCCAGTCGAACGTGAATCAAAGGGCTACAACCACATTGCGTTTCCATCTCCTTCGCGAGCATACACTACATGGAACAGTCACGGGTATGGACAAGGTCCGTACAATGTCGTCCAATGACGACAAACTCGACCGTCTCCTTGTCTCATTGAAGGATGCAAAGGTACGCCTCGTTCTCTTTTCTTGAGTTGCTCTGAATCCGCCCATAGATTGCGTTGTTAGAATGGTCCAGCGCCATCTATGACCTCGTCACGGTGTCTATCCACACCTACGAGCGTTGCCCACAAATGGTATGCGCCACATCTTGGTCGAGACGCACTCGTTGAACCTCCTTCGACAGGCAGTTCTCGATAGTCACCTTTTCCACGCAGAACTCCGTGCTGACCCTTTATCCCGCTGTGCTGCTCTCTCCCTCCCTAAAGACTCCCTTGCAATCCTTCCCTTTTACCAAACTCAGGCGGAATTCGACCTCATGGAACAAGACCAATGTCTCGCAAGGTATTCCGTCATATGTATATCTAACTAATACCAGGACTCACAATCCTGATAGAGAAGTACCTTATTCTCCCTCTTTCGTCTTGGATCTGGCTGCAGATGTCGACCCGAACTTGCGCAATGTCATCGACTTTGTGTTTCTGCCAGGGTATCATAACCCCACCATTGCCGTACTTTGCCAGTCTGAAAAAACCTGGGCCGGGTAAGTATAGGCAATCCACATCCGCCCGCTCTGCCTCTTGACCATCGTCTCTAGTCGCCTCAAGGAATACCGCGATACAGGCCGTTTATACATCTTTACTCTCGATCTCCTTAGCCACACGTATCCCATCATTACCGCTGTGGACAATCTCCCGTATGATTCTCTTTCGCTCCTTCCCTGCGCCCAGTCTATCGGGGGTGTCATCGTCCTTACCGCCAATTCGCTTATCCATGTCGAACAAGCTGCTAGACGGGTTTCACTCCCTGTTAATGGTTGGTCTACACGCGTTAGCGACATTCCCTCTCTTCCGCTTGACAGAGACCTAGACTTAGTCTTGGAAGGAAGCAGATTGGTTTTTGCAGATGAGAACACATTCTTCGTAATTAGGAAGGATGGAGTGGTCCATCCTGTAGAAATCATCTCAGCAGGACGGACGGTATCAAGACTGGTTCTATCTCCAGCGCTTGCGCAGACGACAATTCCTGCGGTAGCAAGGCAACTGGATGGGGGATTGTTGTTCGTCGGGAGCACAGTTGGTCCGTCGGTATTGTTAAGAGCAGTGAGAGTTGAGGAAGAGATAGAGGAAGGTGAAGCAGAAGATACAGATGCAGCACCGACCGCTGTAGTGGATACCAAAAACGCGATGGATATCGATGATTTCGATGATGATGGTGAGCTAACATGAGAATGCGTCTGAATGTCATATCACTAACATCAAGCCGTCTGAAAGATTTATATGGGGAGTCAAAGCCCGTGACCCAAACGGCTGCAAATGGTGTGGCTCCTGGGGCATACGCCCCGCGGACGCGCTCTGTTATCCATCTCTCCTTGTGCGATTCGCTTCCTGCCTACGGGCCAATCGCAGATATGACGTTCTCGCTGTCGAAAATAGGGGTGCGTCTCATTCCTTCATTCTGCTTTCTTGTGACCGGCGCATGTTGACGTCTCCGATCCGGGCATTCGTACATATGGCTAATAACTGTTCGGGGGTACTTGCTATACGTTTGTTGATTGGCTGTCCTCCACGTCGATAGGAGCGATATGTTCCCGAGCTCGTGGTTGCTACAGGAAGCGGACATCTAGGTGGCTTTACTCTCCTCCAGGTATGTTAATACACTCTACTTTTGAACCCCTGTTGGATTCGCTGTTGACCATTCTCGGTGTCCAGCGCGATCTTCCTGTTCGTATAAAGCGCAAACTCCACGTTTTGGGTGGTGCCCGTGGGATTTGGTCTCTCCCGGTCCGGCAGTCTCACAAAGTAAATGGTACGTCATATGAAAAAATGACCAGCGGCGGATTATTTGCCGGGGAGAACGATACGATCATTATTAGTACGGACGCCAATCCATCACCTGGGGTATCCCGCGTGCGTTTCTCTGCCCCAATTCCAGCATCGAGATGAGGTGAGCTGATCTGGGAACGGGACTGGCTCTACAGATTGCGACCAGGGCTGCCAAGACGGACTTGGCTATTCCAACTCGTATTCCAGGGACGACAGTCAGTGCCAGTCCGTTTTTTCAGCGTACGGCTATTTTGCATGTGATGACAAATGCTATACGTGTCCTCGAACCTGGTGCGTATTGTTGTCCAGGCGCATCCGTGTCGCTTGATTTCGTGATGCGTAGATGGTACCGAGAGACAGATCATCAAGGACATGGATGGGAACATGCCGCGTGCTAGGATCAAGGCATGTAGCATATCCGATCCTTTTGTGTTGATCCTCCGAGAGGACGAAACCATCGGCTTGTTCATCGGCGAGACAGAGCGAGGCAAGATAAGAAGAAAAGACATGTCGCCGATGGGCGAGAAGGTAATGTCTGATGGTACCTTGTCGTCATAGAGTAGGCGCCAACGGTGTTCCAACTAGTCATCTCGGTACCTCGCGGGGTGTTTCTATACAGACGCATCATCCGTTTTCGAAATGACGACGACCGATGGCGCTGTCGCCACTTACAGTAGTGCCGATAAGAATGTCACCTCAACTCTTCAGGCTGCGGTAACCACAGGGTATACTACCCAATGGCTAGTGCTTATCCGGCCCCAGGGCGTCATGGAGGTTTGTTCGTCTGCTTACCTGGGAGTCGAAATATTGACGATGCTACTTTGATCAGGTATGGTCCCTCCCGAGGCTGACACTCGTTTTTTCGAATGCGGCAATCAGCACGCTTGAGCCCGTACTGAGTGACTCGTTCGATCCACCAACGCCTTCCCCTCCTCAAGATCCCCCACGCAAGCCGCATGACCTTGATATTGAACAGATCCTCATTGCGCCACTGGGAGAGTCGGCTCCGACTCCCCATCTCCTTGTATGCGCCGTCCCCTTTGTTATTGGTTTCATCGTCTAATGAGCCTTTAGGTATTCATGCGTTGCGGACACTTGGCAATTTACGAAATTCACCCTACTCCCCTTTCTACAGCTCCATCCGGCGGGCGTTCCACCTCCTTAAAGGTCATTTTTTCAAAAATCATGACAAGGACATTTGAGTTGTCCAGACAAGAAGAAACAGAAAAAACCGTACTCGCGGAGCAAAAGCGGATATCCCGCACCTTCGTCCCTTTTGCTACTTCTCCTACCACGTCTGTGAACGTCAACGGAGACTACATGCTCACCGGCGTCTTCTTTACCGGTGATAGACCAAGCTGGATAATACGCACGGACAAGGGTGGCATCAAGCTGTTCCCGAGTGGCCATGCGGTTGTGCACGCCTTTACGGCGTGCTCGCTGTGGGAGTCAAAAGCGGAGTTTCTAGTATACTCTGACGAGGTAAATGAAGTGGCGTCGCGCCGCGAGCGTCGACCCGTTTTTCACCGAGGCGTTAGACTAAATGGCGTGTTTGTAGGGCCCTAGTCTTCTAGAATGGATCCCTGACGTCGAACTGGACACCCCGCTTCCGAAACGATCGTTCCCGCGGTCTCGACCCTATTCCAACGTCGTCTTTGAGCCGTCAGCGTCGTTAATCGTCGCTGCGTCTACGTTGCAAGCGCAGTTTGCCTCGTATGACGAAGACAGTAACATCCTGTGGGAGCCGGATGGTGAGTTATGTCGTCCGAAATCTGTGTGGCCGAGAGCCGAAGAGCTGTAGGTGCAGGTGTTTCATTCCCGCGGTGTGACTGTTCGACGTTGGAGCTTATCTCCCCCGAAAGTTGGATAACCTTGGACGGGTGGGTCACCCTCGCTTATATGACAGTGAATGTCTGACCTGGTAGTAGATATGAATTCGCCCCGAATGAATATGTGAACGCCTTGGAGTGCGTCACGCTGGAGACGTTGAGCACGGAGTCAGGGAGCAGAGATTTCATTGCTGTCGGAACGAGCATCGACCGTGGTGAGGACCTGGCCGTGAAAGGCGCGGTGAGTAATGTGATTTGCACCACAGTTCCCTTTACTTAGCACTACATATACCTTCCAAGACTTACGTCTTCGAGGTTGTTGAGGTGGTTCCCGATCCATCGTCCAGCATTCAACGGTGGTATAAACTGAAACTGCGGGTTCGTGATGACTCCAAGGGGCCTGTTACTGCACTCTGCGGGATCAATGGTTACTTAGTGTCGTCCATGGGACAAAAGGTTGAGTGCAGAACATACTGAACGAAGCGTAGCCTGAGACGACGTCGTTCTCTTAGATCTTTGTTAGGGCCTTTGACCTCGACGAGCGCCTCGTGGGTGTCGCATTTTTGGACGTCGGTGTCTATGTCACCAGCCTGCGAGTGCTGAAAAACCTATTGTTGATCGGGGATGCGGTCAAGAGTGTCTGGCTTGTTGCCTTCCAGGTACGCATGTTCTCGCTCTCATCTCGACGAGCAACACAGCATGAATGTCGCTCGACTTATAGGAGGATCCGTACAAGCTTGTGGTCTTGGGCAAGGACATTCGGCGAACATACGCAACCAATGTCGACTTTTTCTTTACGAACGATGAGTTGTCGATTGTTCTCAACGATGAAGAGGGCGTGCTACGTATGCTCACTTACGACCCGAGCGGTATGGCTCTACTATGGATGATCGGTCCGGTGATTTCGACATCTGATCCTCGATGTTTTTTTTTTCGATGCATGACTCAGATCCCGACTCGAGAGGTGGCCAACATCTCATGTGTCAGACCGAGTTCCACTGTCACAAGGAGTGTCGAGCGTCCCACACGATAGCGCGACGAACGAAAGAAGACAACGAAATCCCGCAGGCGAAGCTCATCTCTGGTATGTTCTCATCGCGTTGTTGCTCTTCCCATCACCCACCTAACGATCTTTTTTCTTTCTTG
The DNA here is from genome assembly GCA_038089275.1 of Pulveroboletus cf. rosaemariae. NCBI lineage: Eukaryota > Fungi > Basidiomycota > Agaricomycetes > Boletales > Boletaceae > Pulveroboletus > Pulveroboletus cf. rosaemariae. The sequence goes on from JBBPKN010000352.1 coordinate 9,278, forward strand.
CCGTTGCAGGCTTCCTAGATGGTTCGTTGTCCGCTTTGACGCCCGTCGACGAAGGCGCTTTCAAGCGACTACATCTCCTCCAAGGTCAACTGCTACGCAACGTCCAGCATGTCGCAGGTCTCAATCCCAAGGCATACCGGTAAGCACCTTCCTTTTTCTTTTTCTCTTTTTCATGTGTGACCCCGCCATCCAACCCATACCTGGGAATCAGGATCACTCGCAACGACGCAGTCTCCAAGCCATTGTCCAAAGGCATCTTGGACGGCCAATTGCTTGAAGCGTTTGAAGTGCTGGGCATACAGGGACAGCAGGAGACGACGCGGCAGATTGGAACGGAGAGGATTGCTGTGCTGCGGGATTGGAGTATGCTTGCCGTTCCTTGGTGATGACGATCACGATGATCTTGTCCTGTTCCTCTCCTCGTTCTTGTGTGCTGACGTATTAGGCTGGGGAGGACAAGGAGGTGTGGGTTGCTGAGATTCCGACTGATCGTACTTGTAGTGCTTCTTACATAGGATCGTTGGGGTGCACCCAGTAGGTTTGGTGTGTGGGCTCCGAGTTATGTGCATCCCTTTTTCCATCTAATACATGTGCACCCACACAGCGCATTCCGGCATACGATTCCAATGATCTTCTCTGGTACCGACAACCACGTACACCGCGGATTCTATTATCAGCCGCATTGCTGATCACGAACGAGCCCGTTCCTCGTTTGGCTCGCCTTGAACTTGATTCACGAGGCAGACGTTCACTGAACCATACACATGTCTGGTCACATGACGATAGAACATGTGATTGTCTGGCGCCGGGCTATCGTCGCACGACGTTAGTGATACCGCTCTGGTGACGAGCTGCGAGCTTCACCCATCTCTCTTCTCTGCTGCTGCATCGCGTCAACATGGGTCTGAGGGCAGCTTACGCGACCCTGCTAACGAAGACCAGCTACCTGCCAGGCGTGCTGGTACTAGAGTACACGCTCCGGTCTGTGGGCTCCGAGTATCCCTTGATTGTGATGACTACTCCCGCATTGCCGCAAGAGGTCCGCGACCTCCTCACAAGAAGGCGTATTACGATGGTAGACATCGAGGCCCTTCACCCCCCCAGCTCGCATGCGCTACGACTTCACGACGTCAGGTTCACGGAAGCCTGGACCAAGCTGAGGTGAGTGAAGGCCATCTGACCCGTAGGCTCTCGTTCGACTTTCTAAACGACGTGTTCCAGGGTGTTTGAGTTGACAGCTTACGACGTCAGTGGGACGCTCTTTAGTTGATCATGTGTATCCGTCTGAATCAGCTCCCCCTCCCCCCCTTTCTGATAGCGCCTCGTCCTGATAGATGCTGATATGATCGTCATGCGAAAGATGGACGAGTTGATGCATCTCCCGCTAGGACGGGACGAGATCGCCGCCGCCCACGTCTGTGCCTGCAACCCTCGAAAGCTAAAGCACTACCCCGCCGATTGGTGAGTCAGCACCGCCCCCTTTTTCCCATCAAATATCCCCGTTGGTCAGCCAGCTCACGACTCCGCCGCCGAAGAAAAGGGTGCCAGAGAACTGCGCTTACACGTCCCTGACCCATCCTACCGGTCTAACGGCCCCGAGGCAGATCACCGAGGACAGTCCACGACCCCACACGCTGCTCAACTCTGGACTTGTCGTGCTGAACCCCTCCGCTGAGCTTGCAAGGACGGTGTACGACCATCTTCAGACGTCCCCGCTCGTTCCGACCTGGACGTTTGCCGATCAGGATCTCTTGTCCGACTTTTTCAAGGGGAGATGGAAGTCGCTGCCGTGGTGCTACAATGCACTTAAGACGCTGATGCTGATTCACAGACCGCTCTGGCGGGACGAGGAAATCAGGTGTCTTCATTATATCTTGGCGGACAAGCCATGGCATGCTAGGGTGCCAAAAGAAGGAAGTGGGGAGTATGACAAGCTACATCAGTGGTGGTGGGACAGGCTGGAGCTATTGGGTGCAGAGATGCGGGAGAGCGAGGAGGAGGACTGGAAGGTGGTCATCGCAAACGTGGCTCATGCATAATTCTATTATTGATATCTCCGTATGCCTATCTATGTGCTTTTATAAGATAAGATAACGTCGGCCGCCATTCTTGGTCGTGTTGATACGCTTAGCGTTGCACAATGGAGCGCCTCAACAAGCTCAACAAGCTCAGTATTCTTTTGGTGTGTATTATTGTACGTCTCGACCTCGCTCGGTTCCTGTACGGCACCACCGCCAACGGGCTTGCTGTCTGACAGAGGACAGGGTGAATTTCTTTCCATTCTCTTTCGCCTCTCACGTCCACCGAACACGCATCACCTTTCTGCTAACGCCCGTAGACGTCTCCCAGATCGTCTCTACCTGACCCTTGCCCCCTCGTTCGTCCGCGCTCGTCCCCACACACTGAACAAACTCCACGACGCCACCTCCAACGCCAAAGTAAACCGTCTTCCCGGCAACGAGACAAAGAGGCTCGTGTCCCTTCCCGGAGCACGCATCCCGCATGACGCGGACCAGACTCGGGAGACTGCTCGGATGATACATCGTCTCGGACGTGAGGACGAGGTGGTACGGTCCACCCGCGTGATGCAGATCGAAGGCATCCCACGATCCGGAAAAGAAGCGTAGGCGGATGCCGTGATCGTGTAGCGATGTCTTGAACGCGTCAAGTAGATGTGGCGTGATGTGTAGTTCTGCGTCGACGTCCCCGGATATGTCGGCCTCTGAAGCACGATAGATATCTGCTGCCGGCGAGGTGTCTTGGAGGGTCGTGAGGGATGCAGACCAGTGGCACGGAGAACGGACGTGACTTACACCAAGCGAGAACGACGTTCGGCATGGTGACCAGTTGTAGGACGGAGGCATTGTAGTCTTGGAGGTGAATGTGTGTCTCGGTGTCATCGGCTGGCGACGATGATAGTATATCCTGAAGAATAACAAGCGTCGGAATCGCCGTGCCGCACCCCAGCTGCATAGATAGATCGGGTCAACAATAGAGAGAAGAGATTATCACACAAGATAAAGAAGGAAGGTCTCACTTCCAGTACGCGTCGGCCTTTGGCATTCGCAGCGTGTCCGTCGCGTTTCAGACAACCAGCCAGATCAAGACTACATTCCCAGGTTTTCAAGCCGCCCTCATAGACGAGAGGGACGAGATCGGAAGGATCGTCGATAAATTGAAGCGTTTGTGCGAAACTGGAATCGGACCCAGACGCCTGGCCCTCGGATTCTGGGTCACCAGCGCCCTCGGAGATGAGCTGAAACCGCACATCGAACAAATCTCGCCGTGCGAGCTTCAGGTCAGGAGTCTGATCATCGGTTGACGGCACGCAAACGAACGAGTAAGATATTTGAGTTGGCAGTGCTCCCAGCTAGACTTGATCCACGAGAGTGAGGATGCGTGTGTGGATAGGAGGGATACGCGGTGCCTACCAGTGAGTCGAGATCCATCTCGGAAAAGGCTTCCCCAGTTTGCTGTGACGCTGGAGTAACGTGGCACCGTTCATCAGTGGGAGACACGCCTTCTGCGAACATGACCCCGCCTCCGCCGTCTTCGAGGTCAAAGTTGAAGTGAAACATGTCCAAGCGCTGGCATTGTTTCTCTACTTTAGTTCCGCCTGTCATCACAATAGGGTGTTTGTCCACGTTTGGCTAGCCCCGTCACTCATATGTACCGCGTACAATGCTATCTGTCCTACCCTGCCTTGGGCTCGAAGGAAAAACACCGTAAGACGGGTGTAATCCCCTCGGTTAGACACTTGTACCGCACTGCAACGTGTACCCCGGCCATGTGCTCTCGTTGTAGAGAGAAAACATATGCTCTTCATGACAGTATGAGTTTGAGATCTGCGTGGGGTCCCGGTCGAATCCGTTCGTTCCATATCGTTGAACTGCTAGCGAACGCGACAGATAAAAAAAAAAGAAAGGGCCTCGTCATTGGTGTTTGCAGTGAACCTCACCTACCGCTGGGTTAATGAATCCGATAGTTGGGCGGCACTGCTGCGAAACGCTCATACATTGATCATGATCAATATCACGCCGCCAGCTGGGCAGCACCGTCAGCGGCTCGAATTTGGCATCAGTCCAAGGCTCACGGAGGGACTTGAGCCCAGTCTATTTCTCGCCCAGATGGAAATAAAAGAGAGACAGTGTGCAGCAACGCCGTGGTTCGCTCCGTTTGAACACATGTCAGGGATGCGAGACTGGCAGGTAACTTGTTAGCCTCTTGTCCAACTTGGAATGAAATAGAAGCATACCTCTGCGGTGGGGTTCCATTCGTCGTTCGCGTAGCTGGAATGACAGTTTGTCAGGTAGTAGTCAATGTACCGCGACTTGCGTAGAGTAACGGTGAGCTTTCAAAGACGACTAGATCAGCTTGAAGGCAGCCTGTGGGGTATACTCTACTGCAATTCAAATGATTTCAGCTGGAGTCTTCTTTACAACTCCATAACTATCGAATCCAGCGCACACTTGGGACGTAGGAGAGCCCACGCAGTGCACCCAAGGAGTACAACGTAGTGCACTTGTCGCCTGTTGACATGTCAGCAGAGAATGCACCTTCCAACATTCCGGACGTCTCTGAAACGGGCAGGCTCGGCGGTATCATGACGGGTCAGCTTAGCATCGAAGCGTACACCCGGGGTAACAAAGCCCACGAGATGACGTGTGTCGAGGGAAGAGCAAACTATACACTCGACCATCAACATCTTGTGCGATAAAATCTCTAAAATCGTCTGACCAGTGTGTTCGCTCCCCCAGGACGACTATAGAGGTTGTACCCTGTCTGAAAGAGACGCTCTACCTCACGGACAGCGATGGTCACCGGCCCTCGATAGACGTTAGCCAGACAGGACTGCTCTCGAACTTGTGTGTCGGGATATACACGCAAGGTTCTGAGGCTTACTTGGCAGCCGCTCGGAATAGTACCGAGAATTGTAGGGTCCTGTGCGTGAAACGTGTGATAATCACTGATACACAATTTGGGGGGCACACGCACACATGTTGCACCGCGTGTTCAGATGACCACTGGTCGGAAGGAAAAAACCCCCGAACAGAAAAAGAGGGGTCCAGAGTACACGAGTGAGACACGCTTGCAACCAAGGTCCAGGTCCATCGGACAGAGTTTGGAGAACAGATCCAGCACTCAGTCCGAACAAGCGGACGATGAACGAGCAGTGATGAGAACGCTGTAGAGATTGAACACGATTTCTTTTTCGTCGTCTGGTAGTTGGCACCGTATGGGCGTCTATAGGTGTCCATAGGCTTCTAGACTCCGACCGAGCAGAACGGCACTTAATTTCCATCTCCGATCTAGTCTAATTTTTCTATATATGGATTTTACATAATGGCAGTTCATTCCCGGTGATCCGCTAAAATAAATTTCTCGCTAAACCACTTTCCATAAATGGCGTTGAATAGAAATTCAACGATCAGTGTGGGGCGCTCAACAATGGGTATTCTGTCCTGTAGAGGGCACGCTCAATGGGCCGCCCGATGGTTATATAAACGCCATGTTGGCTGTGTAGATAGCCATCATATCACCCCAGTCCATCCATATATCGAACCAATATACGACCTTGTCTCCTTGTAAACATCACTGCACGTTCATGGACGTCCTTAGTTTCCCGCACATATCCTCCGCGCTGCCTCTGTCGAGGTCTGAAGCCCTCGACACTCAATCCTTTGCATCAGACATTCTGAATGACTGCGAACACATCTACAGCAATTCGCAGGGCTGGTGTATTATTGCCTAAAGCGCTGACAGCCTTTCATACCCCCGTTTCGTTCTCGCGTGTACCAACACGGTGAGCTTGGTCAACTGCCCGACTTACCATGCGGACTTCTCACCTTGGACAACAGATTGTATTACTATGGCGTCGACAGTTTGGTCGTCACACGACTCACTTATTCTTATTCTTCAATTTAAACATTCTTGCTCCGTCAACCGAATTACAACACTGGAACTGGCTCCACGCTACGGAGTCGACCTGCGGGTTTGTTGCTATGGCTTCGTGGCCGACGTTGCTGTCATATCACAGACACTCCTCAGTGTCGTAGGTGAGCGTCCTTCTGCGTCGAACCACCGGCCATGCTAAAAATGGTCAACAAGCCATATGTCCTCCGTCGGTTGCAATTGGTCCATGTAACGCCCCGGCATTACTTCACCATGGGGGTTCCTGAGTAAACGTTGTCCGGAGCATCGAGGGTCAAAGGAGAGAAACTGATGTACTTGGAAGTGTGTCGGAAATGTAACGTTGACATGGGCAATGTGGGTATTTCTTTATTTTGGGTATCAATGTTGTTGTGTCGATCGTATCGGGCCTTGTCATTCGTTTTCTGGTTACTGTCGTTGCTGTAATTGTAGTTCTTTTTGAAGTAGTTGTTTGTGCGAGATGGTGTGCAAGTTACACAGCGTATTTATTTCCCTCTGAGACGAGCAGCTGGCAATTCCTTCGTCTCCTGCGTGATTGTTTTTGAGAAGACGTCTGGGAGATCGTACGTCGTATCTGCTTGGCTCGTAGGCGGTTTCGGTCAACGAGATAAGCGATGGTGACGCCCTCCACCCTGATGCTAGACAGAAACGGTGGTCTTTGATCGGTGTCTGTTCCAGTGCACAGCACATACGACGACGGATGGGCTTATGCCAGTCAACTCACAATTTCGGATCTTGACGATTGTTATTTGCGCCACAAGACCTATGTGTGAAACCAGTGCTGTAAACGTACGTAACTCATTCAGCGTGCGTGCAAGAGTGTCAACGAGGAATACGTAGACCCACCAGAGGTCGTGGGTAAACAGACACAGGCTCGTTTGGGAGGATGACACGCTCGACTACGTGTGGTTCATCGGCAACTTGGAGATTGAGCGAGAACAAGAAACATAAGAACGCGTCGCTGACGGGCCAGTTAGTGGCTTCATGGTTTGCCGAGTGAAGACCACCAATCGTCTGCGCTTGCCTAAATATTGCACTCGGAGTATGGACCGGCCTGCACTGCAACTATGTCTCTGGTGTCACGAGTCGCGAGAGTTGAGAAGAAACGATATGAAAGCCACGGTCTGAAGCCAGACGTACTGTGATCGTGGTCCCGTAGAAACTCCTGCCCTAGTCACCAAGATGACTTTTGTACCAGTTATTGTGAAAGTGGCAAAAAGGGAAAGGCACCATAGCAACTTGTACATATCATCAAGGACACTGTCAGCAGTTGATCGGTGAAGTCATTGGAGTAGGAGTGGCACCGCGGGTCGTTAAAAGCCCAGCCCACAGCTCCTCTTTAGTACTGCCTCCGCTGCTGGCCGGTCCTCCATATGCTGGGAATCCTTTGGCTTGAAATCAGGTGACAACTGAGGGCATAAAGCACTCTTCCGAACCAAGTGGTTGTGTGTCGCTTATAACACAGAACTCACTAAATGAAATGCTCTGCGCGTTGACTGTGATTGATCACCGTTTGACAATTGCAAGAGTACGTTCGTCGGATACAATAAGGAGCAACCGCCAACTGTATCACATACGTATTTTCCAAATTGGGAAGCATCTAGTCGGAGTTGGATTCTACATGGCGAGGCAGATCCTGCTCCCAGTGCGACCAAGTACAGCACCATGCACTTAGAATAAGCAACTCAATCATAGCAGACTGTTGGATTATTACCTGAGATCGGCAGTCCATTACTTGATTGCATAAGTAGATCTTTCCTTAGTAACTATATTGAAGAGTCAGAGGCACAGTGCTTATACAGTGACCTTTAAAATGTTTGCAATATTTTGATTATTTTGTAATATGACCAGTATACTATTAAATGCATGGAAATTTCACTTGATGTTATGATCTTGATTCTATAATGAAAGAAAGAAGGCAGAGGACAAATGACAAAAGCCACCTAAAATAGGCAGGGCAAAGGGTTTATGCTCAAGGGAATATGTGGTGACAGTACTGGCAAGCTTCCCACAGGACATTGAAGGATCAAGAAAGCTACAGGCACAAGTGCTCAAATCTGGAGAAACCACACCCTATATAGTGTGGCTCAAAAAATTGTGCCAATGTTGGGTCATTTCACAAAGACTTGACATTTGTGAGAGAACAAGAAAGAATTAGGTTGAATACTTGCAGGGTGTGGTCTGCAATTTGGTTTCCATGGCATTGAGTGATAGCCATTTCAAGATGACATGCTGGGACACTTATCTGACCCCAAGATATATTATGAATTCTAGTACCTTGTATGCCCTTCATTGCTCATTTTGTTTGTCTGAACATGTAACCCAGGAGGAGACCAGCCGAGAGGGTTACACGCAAGGCACTGTACACTGTACACTGTTCCTGGTCCTGACCCTGTCTCCATTCCTGCCCTAGCCTTGTTATCAATCCCCACATGCATTTCCATCGTTGATTCGTGCCATATTCATTTCAATCACCTCCGTTTTTGTGTGCTGTAATTGATCATCTGTCAAGAAGGTCGACAGATTTTCACAGACCGGTCAAGGTACATGGTTTAAGGTCATGACTAGGTTGCCCAAAGCATTACCTAGGCCTGCACAGGTCCGTCGAGGCACGTCATTCGAATGGCGATGCAGTCTTGACCAGGTATCCACAGGGCTGCACAGATCTGTGGACATCTGTATTGCTAGGTACGTGTCGAACACTACGTATGTCCTTGTAGTTCTGTACGGGGTATGGTTGGTTTGCTCATGCTCGGAGATTAGCCGCACTTGTACCCGCCCAGGGTCCCCCTGTGTGGCAGTGCTCTTAGATATCCCTGAGACGTTTCATTTAGCTAGTTCTGCGGTTCGGGCCTCCACGCGCGCTCTTTGTGCTCCTTATAAGGCCACAACGTGTGCTTTATACCCCCCAACTATCATCCGATACCAGGCATGTTGTTGCCGTCGTTCGTGCTCGCTGCCGCTTTGATACCACAAGCGTATGCTTGGGGCGCTGTCGGTACGCGTCTTCTCATTGTCTCACGTCTGTTTCTCTCACTCACTACTCTCTTGGAAACGACAAATAGGCCATGAGGTCGTTGCGACTATCGCGCAGATGCATTTGCATCCAAGCGTGATGCCAAAGCTCTGCGACATCCTCGACGATGCTCCTGACTGTCACCTCGCGTCCGTCGCGACGTGGGCGGACCAGGTCCGCAACCAGGCGAGATATAGATGGACTGGTCCTCTCCACTACATCGGTGCTGTGGACGACTATCCCAGCGCTACTTGTGCTTTCCCCGGTTCAAATGGATGGGAAGGCCGGACGCACATCAACGTCCTGAATGCCATCCGGAATACTACGAGCGTGTTACAGGAGTTCGAGGAACCTCGCAAAGCGGATTTCCAGACGGAGTTCGAGCCAGGCTACGTTCAAGACGCGCTCAAGTTTTTGATCCACTTTGTCGGCGACATGCACATGCCACTTCACCTCACCGGACGCAACCGCGGTGGCAACGGCGACAAAGTCTCCTTTGACGGGCACGTCACGAGTGCGTTATCTCAACTTCCCCGATTCTCTCGTTCTATCCTTTATTTTCTCCCTGACTGGCCAACGTTGCTGATGCCAACACTCCAGACGTCCATGCCGTATGGGACAGCAAGCTTATCTCAGAACGCATCCGCACGCTGCCCAACAACTACACATATCCCCTTCCTCTCCCAGATGTTGAGGCCTATCTCCAGGATACCGCATACGACCCCTACATACGCCGGCTCGTTTGGGAAGGCTTGAACCAGAGATTCCAAGACGAGGTCGACACGTGGACTGCTTGCCCGTCTGCTTCTAGCTCATCACACGGCAACGACTACCACCTCCACGAGCAGTTCCCCACGTCCACGTGGCAACACGTCCTTTCTCTCCTCCCCCTGGTGGGCAGGGGCAACAAAGACAAGGGCAAGGGCCCAAGCGAGGGCGGTGGTCTGGGCGTCGACGACGACACGCTCTGTCCTTACGCATGGGCTAAGCCGATCCACCAGCTCAACTGCCAAGTCGTCTTCCCCAAAGAGCTTGACGAGACCCGCTTTAATAACCGCCTCTCGCACGCGTACGTACCGTCCGTTGACGACGACGACATCCCCGAAGATACCCAAGTCGTCTTGGGGGTGAAGAGAAGAAGAAGAAAGTCACACTATTTCGAGTTGAATACCTCCGAGTATGCTGGAATGATCCACGAGGAGTGGATCATAGAAAAGCTGTTGGCACAGGCAGGTATTCGTCTCGCTGGGATCCTCAACTGGATCTTTGCAGACCCAGAGGCAGACGAGGCTGGCGGCCGCTATGTAACCTTATAATATGTAGAATTTACTGCTCACCACTGAATCCCACCCTCCTGGTTGTACATGAACAGACGTAATTTATTTTCTGACGTTGTCTGAAGATGGGCACGGGTCGAAAGAAAGAGAAAGAAAGACCATCGTATACTTTATTATGCCTTTATCCGTCGAGCTATCGAGAATCTCAAGTAGCAACGTTTGCCTTTATCTTCTACTACCACGTCGCTCCTTCTCTTCTCGCCACGTCATCGTCTCCGTACATCGGTTTCTTTTCCTTGTCCTTTTTTTATTTACAGGCGCATGACCAACTGCTTGATCCCGGACATCCAGAGTCCAATGTCGTCCGTTTGCGAGCCCCGGGTGAGGAGATCGACATGAATGCTCAGCGCCGATTCCCGGTCCCGTGCGGCAATTGCTAGAGTGGTTCGATCTTAGTCAGCCAAGTTCCCTACGCAGAACACCACGTGCCGGGGAACACACCTTGCATGAGGACGAGTAACTGGTCCACAACGGGCTTGGAGAGCGTCTCGCAGTTGAGCGCATCGAACAAGGGATTGATACGACGCTCAAGGTCATCGACCATGCGCTTCTGTTGAGGCTACAAAGATCACATTTGTCACTCCCAACTCCAGCAAGCCCACAAAGAAAAGAACGTACGGGCACCGTCTGCCTCAAATGTATCAACTGTTCCGTCAGCACGCTATAGATCGGCAGCGCCGACTCTGGAATGTGTGTGCGATCACCAGGTGCTTAAAAAGATAACGCTAAGCGACGAAGCAACAGTCCCTGGATGTCCGTTTGTCACTTACGGTATTTTGGGGGCGGAGGGCCTCTGGGCGGAGCCGGTGCACGCGTCGGTGCAGGCGGGGCACTCGGACCACTTTGGGGAGGTCCATGCTGCCGAGGCGGTAACCCACCCAACGAGTGTTGCGACTGAGGAGGACCTCTAACCGGCGGACCCTGGCTGATGGATGCTGGTGGTCCATACGGGCCGGGCTGAAGTTGAGACTGGGACGGCGGCGGCGGTGCATATGGGCCCTGAGGAACCTGCGCGGGGGGCGGCGCGTACGATACTTGACCCTGTGGGGGCAGCGCATACGATCCCTGAGAAGCTTGAGGTGGTGGAGGTGCGTATGGTCCAGGCTGCTGTTGCTGTGGTGGTAATGGCGCTTGGCTAGTTAACGGTGCATATGGACCAGGATGTTGCGGCACGCTGGAAGGGCCTATGACACTTGGCTGTGGCGTCGCATGCGCGTAGGGACCGGATGGTGGTGCCATCCCACGTGGAGGGCCTGGAGGGAGTGGCGGCGTAGCTCTCACGTACGACCTGGGTGACTGTCCGAGTGGAATTGACCCTAGCGACGGCGACGTATAATGTGTCCCACCGGCCTGCGAAGGAGGTTGTACCGGCGGCTGACCAGTGGTGGAGATGGACCTCGGTGGCGGCTGGCTACGCTGAAGTGGTGGCGGTGGTGGGCGATTTTGCACACTCGCAGGCCGTGGCGGGGGGGGAAGAGAAGCACTCGGGCTATGAGCTGTGTACGGAGAGCCTGGTGTGGGCGGAGACTGAGTTGCGTTCGGGAATGGCGAGACAATAGGACCAGGCTTGCTGACACTAATCGAAGCAGGTGTTCCCCGCTGGGCTTTGTTTGTAGGCGGATCATTCCAACCACCATTTTGTACTTGAGGTCGTACGGTGGAAACTGGAGGACGGGTAGGGGGTGGAACGGTAGCCCCCCCGATGGCGGGCGGTTTGGCGAGGACGTCAGTTGGTGCGTACGGGTTGTGTGGGGCATCCCCCATATCGAAGCGCGGAGGAGGCTGGTAGGTGGCTTGAGCCAATGGCTGGGCAGGGGCGTATAATCCACCATGGGTCGGAGCCGTGGGGGCGGGTGCACTGGGTGGCTGATGACTTGTAGGGGCTGGTCTTGAGGTGACGGCGCTGCCTGGAATAGCATCACGAACTGGAAACGTTTGTCCAGAAAAGACCAACAACCTCTCGCGTACCGCCACGAAGTCCAAGGCGGAGCCCGTGTACGCGTCTGGTGTCAGTTTTAGGTACTTGACAGCGTCATTGACGAGGCCCTCCGCAGCCAGCACCTCGGCGTACTCAAAATAACGATCATAGAGTGCCCCGAGCTTGTAGGTCTTGAGCGCATCATCCGTATTCTCAGTGGGAACTGAAAGGTCTCCATCCATATACTTGACAGCCCCACGGAAGGCAGTCACCTTCTCGATGAACGTCTGCAAGGCATGTGCGTGGGCTGCATAGCGTGAGGTGGACTCAGGGGAATCAAGGACTTTAACTCGATGCTCTTCCTCCTCCGCCAGTTCTTCAATCCAGATATTGACCAATCTCTCGAGCCGTCCCGCAGCGAGGTAGGTCAGAGTGGCTCTCCTCCTCAGCTCTAATGCCTCCGTAATGCTATCTTCCAAACCTGTGTCACTCTCAGCACGAAGAACCCTAGCTTGGAACTCGAGTCGTGCCCCAAGCTGTTCTGTCAGCCCTCCAAATTCATCCGCACTCGCAAATGTGCAGAGAATAACGAAGACTTCTGCCCATTCTGTCAAATCGGCATTCTGCACAATATCGTCAAGATCATTGGTAACAATGCTCTGAAAGAGGCGAAGATAAGGGTGTTCAGTGGTTTGGCTCTCAAAGTACGCCTTTTGAGTGCGCTGCAGGAGGTCGTCACCTCCCTTGATGGAGAGAAGCAAAGCGTCTGCATAGCGCTCTGCTGAGAGACAAAGCTCCACAGCGCTCCAGAAGTCTCCAAGGACCAATGCACGTGTGATAAGCCTGTCGGTTTCACTTTCATCAGCAGGGTAAATCCTAAAGGTATTGTTCTTGACACTCAGGTTCTCGCTGGCGATGCTAGACGGGCCGCTTCCGATTGTAGCAGCCACACTCGAGTCGACTCCGTAGTTCGTGTGAGGGACAACCATTGTTCGCGTGTCATTGACATCGGTATCTTGTACAGCAGCTATGGTGCTGAAGAAATCAGCTCCAGTGCCTGCACCGAAGACGCCCGTGGCAGCGTCATCCCCAAAGAGCGATGGCGCAGTAGTGGTGGATTCCCCATCTGCAGGTGGGATATCGGATGTGGACACCTCTGACCCAGTCTTTTCCGTATCTGCCGCTTCCACCTCGGGCTCCGGCTCAGGGTCCACAAACGAAACCACTGGATCACGAGGTTCGGGATTATCCAACCCCTCGTCCGCTGCATAACTGAGTGCAGAAGCTCTGTATGCAGTTTGTGATCCCCTGACTTCTTTGAGTTTCGCGGCAGCTTCATCGATTCGCGCTTTGACCTCTTCTTTCGAATAGCCAAGAAGCATAACCAACTCCTTTCTGGAATTTGATCTGAAGAGACTCAACAACGCTTTCCACGTCTCTTGAGCTCCCAACTGCTTGCCCACGCTGTCTTGAGCAAACGCTTCTAATTCACCCTCCTCTTCTGCCATCCTCAGTCTCTTGACTCTCGCCACAACACTTTCCTCGCTACTCAGCCCTCTCAAGTGCACGACGCTACTCTGTGTTTTTCCATGTACGCCAGGGAGGTTACTGACGGTTACCAACTTGCCGCCGAATCCAAAGGAGGCGGATACAGGTCGGCGAAGCCAACGTGGGGGTTGCTTTAGACTGAGACTAAGCCCAGGTGTAGCCTGATCCGAAGGAAGAGAAGGTAGAGGCGCGTCGAAAAGTGAAGCACCGGATGGTCTGGGAGTAGCTGGTACAGAGGATGGAATGGCGTTGGTTGATTGCAAGGAGTGAATACCGATAGTACCGGAGAAGAAGGCAGTGGCAAGGAGGTCGGGATTGCGTGGACACCATTCTACTTGGAAAGCCCAGTTGTCTGCTGAAGGGAGCTGTTATGTAGATGCATGTAGGTATGATCGCAGCACCAACACCGAATCGAATATTTCGCACCCAAAAAGGCAGTCGTGGAAGTCAGCGATTGCCAGAAGAACGCATCAAGTGCACGCACCTCTCCAATAACCTCCGAAGTCTGTGGGTTCCAGCACAAGGCACGGTTGTCTTTACCGCAAGACAGTAATAGGTCCGCATCTTGTCTACACCAGGATAGTGAGAGCACGCCCTTCTCATGCCCAGTAAGGATCTCCAAATTTACCATCAGTAGGAAGGTCCAGAAATAGCCCATTGAGAACCGGCTCACCTTCTCTGGTGCACGAGCGTTGCGAAGATCCCAAACCATGATGACGGGCGACGTATCGTCCTCGGAGGCGGTGACAAGTCGCGTAGCCTGCGGTATGGAATGAGCGAGAACATCCGACAGAATAACCATCCCTCACATTATCTGGATGCCATGCAATAGCACTCATACCTCTCCGCCCTCCGACAGCCATCCCACTACTCACTGTGCCGCCTAGTGTGCCTGCTCCACCACCATATGCGAGGGCTACGACTTCGCGTTTGCCACGAAGATCCCATACGACTGAATATCCAGAACTGCTCGCGCCGGCAAGAACATATTGTACTTGTTGATTCCAAGCGACGGACGTGATCTCGTCAAGTTTCGAGCTGCGATTGCCTGGTGTCGGAGAGTAAGGCTTAGAGGGATCGTTCAGGTCCCATATATAAACCTATTTGTGCATGTGAACGCATATTCAGAGAAAGTGATGTAGAAGTCAATATCGTGTATTATGAAGACGCATAGTACTAACCTCGCCACTGACTGCACCAGAAGACAAAAGATTGGTTTGTACTGGGTTGAAGTCGAGTCCGCGGACGGGCCCTGTGTGAATCGTATTACGGAGGATAAGCGACTCAGACGTGCTGAAGGGGGAACGCGGGGATCAGTGGCAGCGCATAAGATCGATGGGCACCACGAACTCTGCTTGAGCGATGACTTTTGCAGGATCCCATAGTGCGAGTTCACCGTTCTCCATTCCTGCGGCAATAACGCCGTGTAATCGGTTCTTGTGCACCTGTCCCCATGCAATGCGATTGAACCTGTGACGCACATTGTATCTGAACGCGCAGTAGTGCTATCACTGTGCAAAATTACCTCGAGGTATCCGTGACGAAGCCTATAGGCTTTGAGTTTACGTCGGCACCGATGTGGATTTCATCCTTGTTCATAAAGTCAGGTTGCCATATTTCTAGTTGGGCTTCGTTGGAGAAGGACTCGTCGAGAGCACCAGCAACGGTGCCGGTCGCGATGAGGGGGAGGGTAGATGTTGACGACCAAGCAAACGTTGCTGTCCTGTGAATTTCTTTTTGCTTCATCCTCGACGTCCTCAATGGTAAGTTGCAGATCCAAGTTACCACCTATAAAACACGACGCGGCATTCGTGTCTCATGTGCCGGCCCTACATATACATTCACGTGACTATCTTATTATTTAATCTGACAGACCAGAACACGTGACCAATTGGAACATGAACACATGTTTCTGATATGTAATGTACTGGACCCAACAATTTAGTCGTGGTCTTCTTGAGATTCTTGTTTTTTCTCCTAGAACCGGACACTAAGTAACATTATAACAGAAGATCAGCGATCAATCCGCATAGCTCGAAAGATTCAGCGAAATATGAATCATCACGAAAGATCGGACATATGCTTGTATAGATGGACATCCTTGAAATGAAACATGCTCAGGAGATGTACTCACATTGCGCTGTTCAAACGTATATCATCATGCAGAGGTTAGGGTGGGATCCGACCTGACAGGAAACATCGCATTAGCTAAACGTCAAGACACATGGACAGAAAGGCTCAGTTGGTGATGCATGTTCGAGTAAGGAGATCATCGGAACGCAGACCATCAGCAACTCGAGATGGAACATATCATCATGGGAAACAGATGGGAATGGTACTCACCACGCCATTAGGACCCTCTACGCGGGAGGTGGTGAAAAATGTAGCCCATATACTGGTCATTCAAACTCAGCTACCGACGGGGTTTGAAACTGATCCATAAAAGATGTCCCTCCAATCTGAAGTCGATACCAGTTGCGTCGACCAACACGTCTCTATTTGTGAGTGCTTTCAGATATAACCATCTGCATGCACTTTGCGTGCTCTTATTCTATGATGAAGCATCTTAATCAGTTCTGCTTCCGAAGGAGAGCCAATCTCTTGTGGTCAACTTCATACCAAATCTCAATCCTGATTCCCTCCCCACGTTTTCTCGCCACATTAGAGTCCCGCTGACGCGTTTTCTGCAGGTGCTACGATTCTGTTTTGTTTTCCTTTCTGACTGGTTGGAGAAGGGGGGTTGTTTCTTGCAGGTAGGTACTTCTAATAGCGTGTTCCGTATTTCTTTTAGGACGAAAACCAAGTTCATCCATTCTTTGAACCTCTCGAACGTTGCGCTCCTGCGCATGTCGCTCTTTGCTGAGTAATGCATAACTCACCCCGTCTTGGGGTAGTTGCGCTGGCACCGTGGGCTGTTGCATGTCGAGGAGAATGAAACCACGGCTTCTCTGATTATTGGGTCAACTTTTCCTAAACTTTTTCTGATGTTGTGGTTGTGATAGGTGTATGGACAACATTTGCTTGCACTTGCTGAATGTGATCCAGAATGTAATAGCGTCTGAAAATACCATGCCCGGAGCTTCATGTCGAATGCATGACTCGACTCACACTTGGTACGGAATGCATCTTCTGACATGAGCTAACAGCTGCATGTCGATAAGCCGCAGTCTGCTTAAGTATGCTTAGCCTGCCAGCCACGGTACAGACAATTCTTTGAGGTCAGGTGGGTGACTTCAACTGTCAAGGAAACCAATTATGGAGCCACGTGATTTGGTGATGGTTGTTCCCTCCTCCGAAATCGCAATATTTCAGCTGAATCTCGACTATCGCAGCGAATTCCTCCCTTGCAAACCTACTCGAGCACATTCGTAGTTGTGGATGCAAAGTGCCACTCACGCATAAAACGACAATTGAATGTGCCCGTACAGGCAGCTGGTTGGTGACGTGCTTGAGAAAATGGAGTATGGTCACAGGTAGGATGGCGTACTGAAAACACTACTGAACCATCCATCTATGCATAGATGGAAGACACCGGGTCAGTCACCATCGTCGTTGATGGCAGCAAAGATACTCAAAACCAGAGGACCCTGAAGGTGGCGCACACAGCGCTGGTCTCGGATCTGGAGATACAGCCCGGTCTAGAGTCTACAAAGTTTCCCCAGTATATAATTATTTCCTGATCCGGACGGTCCCGTCTGTACGATACAGCCATATGCGGCGCTCCCTCCCTCCAGTCTGTTCCCATACGACTGGAGGTAAGCCACAACCATATATATGCTCGTTACCTACCATACTAATACGACTGGAGGACCTACTGTCCACTACATTAGCCTGCGTGACCTTTAAAAAATATCGGCGAAAAGGAGGCCATGTAATCGCCTGCAAGACTACTCTGGATGGTCCCGGACGCCTCTGCTTTTCATCCATGAAGGTGCAACAGATGCCATCAAGGTGGCGTTCTTGCTGTTTATGCTATGTTGGCCCATGCGAGTATTTCGAAACACAAGCCCCTCAGTACAGGACGCCGGTCAACGAAGATACGCGTGGTGTGTTGTTGGGATGGAAACGCCTTCACCACGGCCAGACTTAGAGGCGGACTAAATCTCCGCTTTGCTTAGATACACGGTGACCGCTTTGCCAACGCTGTACTCGCCTCCGACACCGCGACCCCTGAGCACCGGACGTGACATCAAGGATGGAGTCCCCTCCTGAAGAATACGAACATCCATGGGCACTGCTGAGGACGCGAGCCAACTGCTATGGTATACTTCAAGACTTGGGACAGACCAGTTCTCATCTCAAAACACCATATTGAGTACGCTCCCTGACTTGTATGGGTCGAGCTGACAGTGCGCCACTCGAGACCCAACATATAGGACCACATCGATGCTGGCTCGCAGTTCTTGCACGAGCCCGTGTCCACTGTGCCGCCGCAGCAGCCGCATTTATTAGACGTGGCCGATGCATAAGTAGGGTTCCTTGCTTAATTTGTCCCACTTGGCGAGACGATCAGAGCCGGTGACGGTGATCTACATCTCTCGAGGGTTGGTGGGTGATTAATTGATTTGAGACTCTCTTCCTCCATGGCCAACATGGACAGGGCTGAGTCTCACCTCAACATGATGAGGCTTCTATGACCCGTATGACATGCGATTTTGCGTCCCAGAAATGCGCACTGATGACGAAAATTCAATCTGCTGCTTAGAAGACCAAACATCAGGTCACAAAGACCCAGCGGTCATCAAGCACTTCGGAGGTATGTGCACTCGTAACTCCGAACTGAAAACAGGGAAACGGATAGGTCAGGCTGATATGCTGTCCCTCTTCTCTCACGAGTCATCGCTTTCCTCTACCTTGTGGTCAAGATACGATCCGCACCTAGATGAAATCAAAAAGGCCATAGGGAATCTGAGTCTGTATACAAACGCTCCAGAGCGTCGAGAGTCCATCATCCGTATTCCTCTGTCACTGATAGCAGACACACCTGTGGACAACAAAGCGTCCACAATCTCACCGCTCCACACCAAGAGGCTGCAAGATAGAATACCTTTCAATATAAAGGATGTTCTACTAATATCAGTGGAGAAAACGTCAATTCTACATCCCCGTATCCAATATTCCCAATGTCGATCAGCAGCTACCCACCTGAGTTGATGGCCATCTTCAGGGGTAACTTCCCACCTGTTTTTCCTCCGCTGTTCCACCTCGTTGACCCTCTCCTTCACGTCCCTCCCCTCAGCCTACGCTACCAACCTTGGACCTATACGACGACCCGAGTACCTAATTGTACATCACTGGATCCCTTGGGTAGAGGTTCCAGTGGGCCATCTTCCTATAAGAATCGCACAATTCTACCGAGGAAATCGACCCACCGGCGGCAAGAGACTCTACCACTGGGCCATCTTCATCCCCACGTCGACCCGGCGTGGGGTGGGCAGCTACTACGAGATCGGGGGTAGCTTGCAGGACGGGTACGTTACCCAGCATATCATTCATAGTCGACATCCCAAGTGGGATAAGGACGAAAAGGGCACACATCTGGTCGGACATGTTGCCCCGAGTCATCTAGAGGCCCTGGAGGCACATTTCTCGCTCGTTCCGGTCCAGCAAGGGAGACGTGACTGGAACTGCCAGACTTGGGTGGTGGAGGCATTGAGGGGGTTAGACCATGCGAAGATGTATGCGGTGCAAATGGACCATAGTCAATGGACCCAACAGATGGACATCGTGGAAGCAGCATGGAATGCCGGAGACGCTTAGGTCGGTGTGCCCTGAGGGTGTATGAAGCGATGAGGACGTGCACGAGTGGGTGACGGAAATGTAACGACGCGGATTACATCCGTGCTGCAAGTCACCCATCAGTCGTACCGTGCGCTGCTTTCCACCACTTATCCCCGCCACATCATGATCCGTCTACATTCGTGGAAGTAAGTGGGATTTAATTTCGTTAAACTGCAGACAGACCGCAGGACCAAACACGAGGTGATAAATGGTCTATAGTAGCGTAAGTTTGATGTGTGCAATGCGCAAGTAGACCGATGTCATTCGCCCTGGAACGATGTGGGGCACCCCTATCAGTGGGATGAAGGTCAGTACTTGGTGACCTCTGACGAACGTCATGGTGGAAAAGCTAAGCGGGAGGGCAACCTTTATGGGCCTGGCCGAGTAGATCATCATTTTGGGCTTCGAGATACTGGAAAGCGTGAGGGAAGCTCCAGCATGACGGCGCACACCATCTGAGATCGACGTTCAGTGATCCATACCGATGATAGAGGTACCGTCTGACCGAAACGACGACGACCCGAGTTACACTGTATGCGATTTTGTCGTGGTCACTGGGTATACCCCTGACATCAGGCCGGTAAGACCTACTGAACAGCAAACCCGAGTCTGCCATCCTCGCCCAGTTTATACATGCACAGCGCCGCTCCGAACATACGCACAGACTGTGAAAACCCCGATGCCTCCCACACGACCTGGAGCCTGGATAGACAACTTTGGTTAGGACGTGAGCACTGTGAGTCCTCAAGGCCGGACACAATACCGGGGTCACCACCCGTGCGTTTTGTCAATAACCGAGATAGTTAACACCAGGAGTACATGCCTGATTTAGAAACTACGGTGGCTGCCACCCTTATCGTTCTGTGCCTGAGATACAGAACCGACAGTTGGCAACTGCCTTGAATTGGACATATTGCTCAAAGCACTGCCAAAGGCATCACATTCTGTGGTACCCTGCACGAGGAGTCAAGTCTACCTGGTGATTGGACCAGGCAGTCAGGGAATAGCACTCCTTCTGTCCTCCAGGACAACCCATCTAGCATCTCGGCCGCCAAATTTGATGGCATTGTGATGCTAGTCTAGGTAGTAAGGACCGGTATGGTCGCCCAGGTATACAGGATATGGTCGACATGCCGACTCCAGATCGCACCACGAAGCGGGTCGTGGCCGCAGTCTATACGTGTACCGTGTATCAGACGCGTGCATGGCTTCCAACGTGCGCAGTAGAGCCTACACCTCTGGATGCAAAAGAAAGCAGTCGTCGTTCCTCGTCCTCGTTCCAGACTCAGCACATTCAAACCAGCCTGCCAGTCCTGTCGCTTTCTACCGTTCGAGATTCGATCATGGCCAACGGTCCAGGTTGCGGTGCGCCTGAATTCGAATATGGGATTGGGCAGTCATGTCGCCCTCGGGGTACACGCGACAAGCAAGCGGCGGTCAATGGTCTGTGCTTGCCGCCCCAGAGGGCTTTTCCATGAGGCGGGTCAGGTCGCTCTTGGACAGTTTTCCTGATATATCCTCAGAGCCGCAAGACCCATGGCTGAACCCACAGCACGTAACAGCCATGCAAGGTCCTCGATGGCGGCATCAAACTCAACCACGAATGTAAGAAGAAAACCGACAGTCCCACCGGTGATCGGATGTTCAGACCGTGGCAGCATTTGTACGCTGCAACGTCCTCGAGTACCAACTTGGTCCGTTTCGCGAGACCTTGAAGGTCTGACCACTTTGGCAAATGAACGAGGGATGCGCCGCTGGCAAACACGTAAGATCATCATCACTACGACACTGCAAAAGCGCCTCTTTCATAACCTCAGTTCACCTGTTAAACAGGAATTTGAACAAGTCATCAGATTGGTGGGCACATCAGGTGTACCTGAGATGCGAGTGCAAGTGTGGGATCCCGATGCACAGACCTCATTGACCGTAAAGTCGCAGTCGCACCTGTAAAGCGCGCCTTAGAAATATCTAATTAGTACTTCGGGACGTAGCGCACTTAGATGAACCATTCAGGCCAACACCGGCCAGACTTACCTTCTTATCGATCTTTCAGCCTAGGTCCTCGATAAGCGCCGAGCTTGCTAGACGAGTAAACTCCTGGAGATTAGAAAGTGCCCAAACGGTTTGAGGAGTTTGGGACCTTCCCCTGGCATAAGGGTATTCCATATCATCACTGAGCGCACCATACAGTCTTTGAATTATGTGCACACAAAGTCGGAATATGCACTTCACCCAACATCATTTGTCGAATGATCAGCTTCGCGACCGTACTCCATCGTAGCTGGAGAACAATCCAAAGTCCATATGAAGTAAAAAGAAAAACAAACCCGCGTCAGGGACACTAAGAGTGAAGTATTCTACGCTCATCGATCCTGCTGGTGACTCCTTGACCGGACCTCCCCGTATCATCCAGAGCCTACATCTGTCTCTGCACCCTCGCCCATAGCCGCAGCTGCTTCCAAATCCTTCCCATCCAACGCTTCCTGAATCATCGAGATCGTGCTCTCCAAACTCCGTCTCCGTGTCGACGGACTCGTCCGCGTCGTCCCCAAACTCGCTTGGCGCCCATGTCTTCCTCGGAATGGTACCTTGCTCGGCGACGACGTGGGCGAAGTGGGCGTCGATGGCCCGCCCACGCTCGAGCCACTTGCCGAGGATACGAGTGATGTGGACAAGATCGCTTCGATGCTTGCATCGGTCAAGGACGCGGGGAGGTCAGGCACCCAGGGTATCTCAGGAAGAGATTGCGAGTGCGCGTGCTGAGCAAGGAAGGCCTTGGCTTCTTCGGCATCAAACAGTTCGGGTGGCAGACGTTCGTTTTCAATGTCCGATTTTCGCCTGCGTGTAGGATCGAAACTGGACTTTGCAAAGAGTGCGAGGAAACGTACGCATCTTCGAATCCTGAGATGGCGTCCTTGATGCCCTCTGTGCCCAACGCTAATGTTCCATATGGTAATTTACTTGATCCATTTATGTTCTTCAACTCTCCCACTTTCTCCGACTCTTCACTGCAGGATCAAGGATTGATGAATCGTTCCGCATACAGGCAGAAGGCACGTGAAAAGAGGGTACAAACCGAAGAAGTGCAAAGACGCGTGCCATCCGCCCAACAGCAAGAATCTTGTTCTTGATAACCTTTCTACGTTCATCAGACTCTTCAGGATATGATGGCGGCGGCAACATTTCTTCATCAGACTCTTCGAGCTCTTCCTTGCTACAGGTATTAAGGACCGCAACCAGCATGTCCGTGACTACCACAAGGTTATCATCTATCACGAAAATGGAAAACGGTAACCCACTTTTCTCCCCGACAAAAGGTAAACTCCATGTAAACACATCCATAAAGTTTGGTAGCCAATACGGGTGGGGTGTACAATTAAATTGGCGAATATTCATCACGTTACTCTCGTATTTGAGAACAGCAGCTTTGTTGTTGTAAACGTCCAGGTAATTGGGCGCAGAGAAGATCGTCATGACAGAGGGGAAGCCAGTTGTCTTGGTCTTGCGATACATCCGGTACCTGCAAATAAGTTTGGAAACGATTATTGGCAGAAAAGCGTTCTATAAACCGACACACCCTGCATCCTGGGCCTCATGTGCACGGATGATTGATAGGAGGTTATTACGTTCAAGGAACTGGCAAGCAGCCTGATACCTGTCACCGGAATGAGTGTATGACACGCTTCGTCGTACAAGAAAGCCCACGTAAAGAAATATGAGCATCCCCGAACGTGGTTATGCACAAAACCTTCACTTGTCTTTTCCTGCCCAAAATCTTCGACAGGATCTGACCACAGAATATCACACATTAACCCATGTGTAGGTGGTTCCCGGAATCGGTCAATCTATAGCAATTTTTGAAATGTACACCGCAGACAACCTCGGGAAGGGACGTACTGCTCTGATATCATCCATCGTGTTCAGTTCGGGTGATAGACCACCATGTATGCACAGGAACTGCTTGTTCATGATGGCCGCGAGCGGAAGGGCACAGAATGACTCCATGCAGGCCTCATAAATGCGCTCAGAATACTTGTGCTTACCTGATACAAGTAACAGCCAATTAGTGTTTTACATCGGGGCAACGAACGCTAGCACTGACACTCAAGTTTGAACGTGAAATAGTCTGTCAGATGCCGACATTCGTGATTTCCGCGAAGCAGGAAAAGGGTGTCGGGATACCATATTTTCAATGCCCATAAGTACAACACGCACTGTTAAGAGGGATAAGTCAATTGCTCGTAAAGGAGAGTGCAAGACTAGAATTACCTCGATGCTAAAGTACCCTCTGTCGACATAATCTCCGAGGAACAAGTATCTTGTATCAGCAGGACTCCCACCGACTTCGAAGAGCTTCATTAGGTCATACTAGCATAACGTCAGGGATCATCGGTCGATGCACAGTGTCGAACAAACATAACACGCCCACGTACATATTGTCCGTGGATATCACCACAGACTATAATAACAAAGACGACGATCAGCATAACGGTTCGTACGAAAAGAGGAAGGACAGGTGTGACCTACCTGTAATCGGGGCATCGACCTGGAGGACATTGGGCTCGATCCTGAGAAGAGCGGTTCCCTTTTCAATAATCCACATCGCATGCTCCTCGCTTATCCGACCCTCTCTATAGAAGTGGTTTTTGAGGAAGGCGACGTCCGGTTTGGAAGGGTCGTGTTTTGAAAAAAACTGAGCGTCTGTCGGGATGTTCATCGCTGGGGCTTGCACCTTGGACGAAAGATGTCAATAGTAAGGAGCGACGACACGAATGGGCCGTACATCTTTGATTACCCGTTCTTGAGTGCTTATAACATTACCATCTTCGAGGACGTGTTGAGTGAAGTCGACGTTGGATGGTCGTCGTCTATGTTCAATCTGTTGGATGGCCTTCTCGACGTGGGCTTGGGCAGTGGGCATGGTCTCGGGCTGGCGTGCTCGGTGTGAGACAGCGAGTACGAAGAAGTTGAAAAGGCGGTATTTGCGTAAATGAGCGGTGCGGTGGCGGGGTTCAAATGAATCACGTATCCACACGCACCGACGAGCGTGTGACACGACAAGAAAATTGCTTTTCGCGCAGTTACATTAACCAGTACACTCTAAGCAAGACTAGGTCGAGTTTACATGTTCGGTCAATTCGTCATGGGCCAAAGTATGCTCTTAGGACATGATTTGCAATGTTGAACCCGAGCAGAGATACAATATAACTGGCGAACAGTGGCAACAACGGGGCAAGCAGGATCTCCGCGCGTATCAAGAACGGCAGAGCTATTATTGAAACGATACATCAGCTGGGTGCGATTCTTGGCAAGGTTGGCTCACCGCTCAACCCAAGATACACCCCATAGATATATTGTGCGAACCTGGAAGAGGCTTAGGACCGTAAGTGCACCCGAGATAGAGAAATGTTACCCTGCAAGGTAGAGCGTATTGCCAACCAGGAGGCAGACCCACTTGTCCTTTGTGATAATAGGAAGCAGAATCAACTGTGCAACATAGAGTGTAAGATAGAAGGGGAAGAACGAGTTCGTGTGAACGTCGAAGGCATATGCCCATTCAACTGACGAATCGACGAGAGATGAGTGAGAGGAAGGAGACAAGAGGACCTTGCTGGCGAAAAGGCTGGCAGAAGCCGCGTTAGTCAACCAAAATTCATTCAAAAGCACCTTACCGAAGCAAAGTCGCGATTATCACGCCTATGAAAATAAAATCACGTAGAATCATGACGAATGCCAGTTTCACTGCGTCCAAAAAGGTGTAAGAATACACCACAGACCATCCCACGGCCGCGACTGCATAAGTCAATGGGGTGCTTAGCGGGACAAGGGCAGGAGTGGCCCATACCAAATAGACAGCCAAAGAGGAGAATCAGAATGGCTGGATCGTCTCTCGCCCAGGTGTTCTTGGTCTCTGCACAAATGGTCGCACTTGAAGTCAACCACACGATTGGGCACTCACGTTTGTGGTAATACACATTGCGATAACTGGTTTGTAGTTAATGGCATGTGATGCTGGAACCTAAGACGGCTTACACTCTTCTGGGAGCGAGGCACAGATATGATAGCTGCCATAGAGCGACTTCGAAGTCCTAAACGAAAATGGGGCGGGTGAACGGTCGTGAAACCAAGACACATACCATCTGCTGGAACCGATGCAGTCTGCGGAATATAAGTGGTACGCGGCTTGACAGCGAGACATTGGCAGATGTTGGTGGGGCGTGGGACGGGTAGGCGGGGGACGTCAGCGGGAGGATGGCCATCATACGAGGGTTAACTTGAGAGAAGCGGCACATGGTCGGCATTGATCGGAGTATGAATTATTCAATCGGCGCGCTTGTCATTGCATGCGCCCCATTGTCGTCGTTTTTCCGTTGTCAGACAGCGACCACCATGGAAGACGACACAGAGGTACTGGACTGGGGACACGAGGAAGAAGACGCCGCTGCCGTGCGTGACAGCGAACGGCACACCTTCTCTATTGATGACGCAGAAGATGCTGTCTCGCTCGGTGGCGACGAGGAGGATGAGTTTTTGACTTACCAGTCTCGCGTTCCGCAGGATACCATCCATCGCGCCCATTCACCTCCCAAGAGTTCCCGCCAGCCAAGACGAGACCCCTCAAAAGGTCGTAGTGACTCCCCGCGCCTACACCACCCACAAGAGCAGCCCACTGAACTCACAGGCTCTGCTGACCAATCTCCGTTGCCTGGTCGTACACCTACATTCGGAACGCTTGTGCACGCTCTGCCACCCAAGCCGGTCGTCTCTAATGTGCCGTTCGTCCATCCTTCTCACCCGTCTATCATTGAAGCTACAGCAATGGCTAGTCGTGTCGACCGTGACGAGAGAAATGGTTCAGGCCCCAAAGCTAGCGTCTATGATCACAATGACTCACTGCCACCCGGCTGGGAGATAAAATATCCCAGAAACGGCCGCGGTATTTACTATTATAACATCCACACTCAAGAGTCTACCTGGACTCGCCCTACTATTCCTGCCACTCGTGAAAAGCGTGGTGAACGCTCTGATCGTCGTGATGACATTCTTGACAAATCTTTGTCGACTAGGAATGGTGAAATCCTAATCCCACGTGTAGGTCGCGCAGAAAGCGGTGACATGTCTTATGACGATCGCCATTATCGCCCTGGAGAGACCAGTCGGCGGGAGGAGCGTCCCGTTACATCGACTCAGCTCATCGATTCCTATGTTCCAGATTCGTATTCTCCCAGCCACGGGACAAGTCGGCATTCACCTACACCCCCTCGCACAAGGGAGAGGGACCCTACTCCGCCACCTCGTCGGCCACCGTCTCCCAATGACTCTTACGGTGATCGGGATGTCATGCGCAGTTCTCATCGTGAAGCTCCTTCGGCAGCTGCCTTGTCTACTCAAGATCGCATCTGGGTCGCCCGTGATCTTGCGCCACACGAACGTCCAAGAGAACGCAAACAACGCGACGATCCCAACCCTCCGGAAATTGAGCATCGTAACCTGCCACGGGACACTGAAAGGTCATCGACTCTAAGTACGTTGTCCGCCTCCTCCCCTCCCCCCACCTCTCGTACTCGGCGCGTTTACTCCTCCCGAGGTGGAGGACGGAGCATCTCGCAGACGTCTCGCGAAGCCTTGGGAGTCGAGCTGCGCTATATGGTACCTTGTTCCTTTTTGTTCGACTTCCTCGCGTGGACACACGGACGCTCATGATGGATCCCTGTCTTCTCCCCTTTTCCCATTTCTCTTCTCTCTGTACCTCCTTTTGCATGTGTCCCCCCGTCTTTGTTCTTTAGGGCCAAGATCACCTGCATCCTATACTCGTGGCTCTCAGGAATCTGCGAATACTACCCCGCATTCTTCGGGCAAGCCATCTCAACCGGTTTTGGAAGCACCCCCCCCTGGGAGAAAGAATCGTTTCCCGCAAGCTGATAGCTCTCTTCAGCATACTCGGCAAACTGAATCCCGCGACGTTGGCGTGTGGCGAGCCCGTACGGATGGCATTGTGTCTCATAGTGCTCGCCACATTGACGATGTTCGAAGCTCGCGCTCGGTGTCAGACGTGCGCGGGGAAGATGACACTCCCACCCATCCTGTGTCAGATTCACAACGTACGTCTTTGAGCCATCCTGTACAACATCCATCCTCACGTCAACGTCGACCCGCGTGCATGTGCCTTTACTTCTTTCATTGCCATTCCCCCTTCAATATTCAGGGCCAGGATCAAGGAAAAGAACACCATTACCTCCACAGGATGAGGTATATCGCCCAGTTCCTAGGCTCGGGCCTGCCCAACGCGGAGGTGGTCATCTCCCGGGCCCTGCTACCCCGGTTTCAGTGTCTGTTCCGGAAAGTCGTCATACAGGTCGAATAGTTTCTGATGACATACTGCGTGACTCGGCTCGACGAAGCCCTTCGCCCCTTCAGTCCGGTCCTCCCCGTACTGAGCGTGGTAGTCGGGATCGTGGGCGTTCTAGGTGGTCCAGACCCCATGTCAATGGGCCCTTGCAAATGGATTCTCATATTACGTGCGGGCCCTCAAGAGGTCGTGCTCATGATGTTGCAGTGGATGTTGATGACGTCCCTCTACCTAGGTTGTCTGATCCATCGACAAAACAGATTCCTCCAAGGCGATCGGCTCTGCAAGATGATGTACCAAGATATCCGAGAGCGATGCTGAACTCGGATAATGATGGTCCTTCAAGAGGTAGATTTGATACCCCCCCTACCAGTTTCGCGACTGATGAGCACTGTTTCCATGTACAACAGTTGTTCGTGAAGCTCGGGATGGGAACGACCCGAGATACCGTTCCGCTGTCGACGATTCATCCCGCTTTGGTCCCCTGAGAGATCGAATGGGGATGGAACGTCACTCTGCAGACCAAACTACTTCTCAAGCAAGTCTTACCGTGGCTCACCATGGAGAACACTACTAAAGCGTTGTTCTAACCGCAGAAGGAGTCGATTCGTGGTGTGGACACAAGACTTCCCCCTTCTGGATTGAACATTAAGTTGTCTGGAACAAATAACATACCGATTGGTTCTAGGAACAAGTTTGCAAGCAACGCTCCTCCTTCCCCCGTGCCTCCCAGCAGTACTCGTCGTGCACCCACTACCACATCTGGAAGTAACGGCGATCCTGACGCCCCGAGGCGTGACCGTACCAGGGAAAATGAACGACCCGTAAGCGTACGACTATATTCGCTATTGTGATCTCATTTACTGTTTAGCCGCATCTTGAGGATACCACTGGTGACCGAGGAACACCAATGGACTTAGACAGACGTGAAGGTGCTCGCCGATCTCCTGTAAGTCCTTATTTTACCTGGATCATTGCTTGACTAATATACCACACCGAACAGTCGAACAACTCGCGTGCTTTGCCTTCGATTGAATCCACGGCGTCAATGATTCGTCCTTCGCGGGCCGCATTGGGAATTGTGAGCTTTTCTTTATTGTCTACCACTCCTCGGCGCGTTTAACTTAAAATTCTCTAAGTCTCGATTCGGACCACCTATTGTCAATGAAAACGTTGATCTTATTCGACAACAAACGAACGTTTCTCCAGAAAGCCTCACTCCACAGGTTCTAGAAAGTTCATCGCGCGCCACGCCACCTCCACCTTCCCGAGAGTCTTCAATGGCATCATTTAAAGATGTGGCGGCTCCGCCTGGCCGTCTGACTCATTTACCTTCTCGGCCCGTAAGTCCTCATCGTGGATATCGATACCGACCGGGAGATACCAACAGGCCGCATCATCCTCATAATGCACAAAATCCGGCTGTGGATGACCGGGGTAATGAGGTAAATGCAGAAGCGCCCGCACGTCCCATGCCACCATCTGCGCCTCTGAAATGCACCATGGATATTTGTCCTCCCGAACCCCCGCTTATTCGAGAGAGTCGAGATGTGTGCAGTGCCGAAAGCTCTCGGACAAAGTACCGTGATTCCGAAGCTGACCATCACGCTGATCGACCTCCTCCTCAAGCAGTCGTTCGGGATGGGGATCATGACCGCCCGCCACCACCTATGCACCCTGAGCGCGCTCTCATGATTCAGGTCAATGGCTTACCTCCTCGGCCGCCTAGTCTAGTCGGGAGGACCACGTCCGCAAGGGGATCGAAGCGAGACAGACGTGACGACCGCGATTACGATCGTGCAGAACCGCTACGAGGAAATAGCAGGGGACACCATCGCTCTGCGTCACCGGGTAGTGAGCTGCACCGATATCCCGAAGACAATCGGCCAATGGGGCATGGGAGTGGAGGGGGTGCATCACTGCTAGATCGGCTGTCGCTGGATGAAGGGGTCCGAGTCAATTCACCTTCGTTGCGTGACCGTGTTCAGCTACCGTCCAAACGAGAGAGGGAGCAAATGTTGTCTGGTGATCTCACCCTTGATATGGAAGGTGATGACGGGTCAAGGAGGGTGAGGAAGCGGGGAGTGAACAAGGGGCGCAAGGGTAGAGTCTGAGGTATGAATAAAGGAAATTGGTTTTGATTCGTTCACTCTTTTCGCTCCTGCATGCCTTTTCGTATGTTTGGCTCAAGTGGTATATTGCACATTGCAGTCTTTTAGCAGGCATCCCAGATCACGACTCATTTTATTCAGTTATTCCTCGTATTTGTTTCATTGGAGCAATTGAGTGTCTATGTCCAGGTTTGTGTGGTGTGACTGTGATGTTTCCTCGCCTGCACGCTGAGCGGCGTCCTGCGCAAACTCGGCAAAAACATCGGGTTTCCAATGTTCTTGCACAAAATCCATGTTTTCTCTCGGCATCCACCACTCCAGAAAGAGAAAGAAGAGACAGTCGATGATGAGGATGGTGGTATAGATCAGCCCTGCGAACGGACCCAACGCCATCGTCCTATGTGCACATACACGATCAACTCGCCATCACACGCGCACACAACCGGCCTAAGCCAATGTCCGCAAGGCAAAACACGAACGCACCGTCTCACTCGCGTCAGAAAATCAAAGGGTTCGGACCGCACGACAGCGTCGTACACCGCCTCCGTCCGTTCGGCGACCTGTGTCCAGTCGTAAAAACGTCTGACGCGTGCGTGTGCTTCGAGCGGATCGTGCTCGCCCTGAGCGACGATCTGAATCGCTTCAGAGAGCGCGCGGAAGACGTCTGTTTCGGGAGGGAAGAGTTGGGTGAGAGAGCGTTTCAAGGATAGGTTAACGGGACGGGCCCCGCTCGAGGCACAAGAAGAAGAAAAAAAAGGGTGGGGGAGACGCACCGTCTTCGTCGGGGTTTGCAAAGGAGATCATATCTTCGGGGAGGATCTCTGGGACGCCGCCGACGCGGGTGGAGACGACGTAGAGGCCTGTGCAAGCGGCTTCGAGGATGGCGATGCCAAAGGACTCGGTGAGGGACGTGTTGAGGAAGATGGAGCCACGGACAAGGACCTGGTTAGGGGTAGAGGTGTCTGCGTCAGGAAATGAAGACGTAGGAAATATGGGAGTGGGTATGTGCGTGGAGCACTCACGTCGCGCACGTCGCGGTGCCGAACGGGCCCGAGCAGCTCAATTCGGTCTTGGAGGAAATGACGTTCGCGCGCTTGGAGCAAGTCGTTCAACTTGGGGCCATCGCCGCCTGATTAGGGATGTTCGTGAAAGGTCAACAGGCGCGCCGAGGAACAAAAATGTCGCTCGCTCACCAACGATAAAGTTGACGTTTGGAAATACGGCACATATGCGAGGTGCAGTGGCTACTAGGAGATCGATGCCCTTGCGATAAGCCAGGCGCGAGATGACGACGATGTTGACTATCGCTATTGGAAAAATTTCCCCACCGAGAGAGTGGAAGGTGGACTTACTGGTCTCTAGCGGTTGCGGCTGGGGAGAAGGAGTAAACTGTTCAGCGACGAGTGCGTTCGGGATAGTATATACGCTCGATCGCACGACAGACAACGAGGGGTCGTCTTCCGAGGGCTCGAACAGTTGACCCCGAAGTACGGTGTTTTCACGTCTGTCATGCGCAAGGTTGGCTTTATCGTGAGTACACAAGGGACGCACATCTTTTTTTTTTCGTTTTTATCAGACCTACCCCGTGTGTGATACGCAAATGACGGCATCGACGTTTTTGAGCGCGGACGTCAGGAGCTTGTTGGTTAAGATGCTCGCTGCGTCTTCGAACCCAAACAGACTGTGGTCGGTGAACACCGTACGCACGCCAAAAAGGTGGGCATGCAAGATGCCTTCTTGGCCCAAAGACGATAGGCTTGCGTGGGCGTGGACCAAGTGGATGTGCTCCCGCAAGATGATGGTTCGAAAGTACGGGAGGAACGTGAAATAATTCGGCAGGGTGGCGGACGAAGCGATAGTAATGAAGGGAACGTAGTATACCTTGAGCGAGGGCAGCAGCCAACGTACGCCGACGCGGTCAGGAGGATGGCTGTGCGTGATGACGATGACCTTGTGGCCTCGACGGATGAGATTGGTGCTGAGCATGTATATGTGATTTTCTACCCCGCCAACGTCGGGGAAGAAGAAGTCAGATATCATCCTGCGCAAAAAAAAAGTCAGGTGCATGTCGAACATGAGGACGTCAGGCTCGTACGCAATAGAAAGGACCTCATGCTTCATTGGACGACAAGATGGCAAACTCCGGGACGTTTAGTAGCTGGCCAGAACAGAGAACTGAAACGTTCGGTCCTGGTACGCACAAACCTGAGTGGTCTCCACCAGCGTCGAGGGTTCAAGAGGGAAAACTAGTTCAGCGGAGGATCGAACTCCGAACCTTCTGTGTGTGAGACAGAAATCATAACCATTAGACCACTGAACTGACGATCTCAATGGGGTCGGTAGACGGAGCTGCAAATGGGAAAGAGTCCTTGTGCAGATCCTATTTTTGATCGTGTCTACTGTACATACCAGCCCACCACTCGTCCAACCGACAACCGACAGTGACACGCAACGACGCGTTTTCGGCTGCCCGTCTTGCCAAAGCACGTACGGTGAGCGTTTTTGTAGCTCATCAGACGACCTCCCAGTGTCTGTGCATCACAAGCAAAACCAGTAGACGCATGACGACTCGAGTACCAAAAGATATCCAGGGCGATACGAGCAACTGTTTGTTGCTGGACAGGGCCACACCGCATCTACGCTGCACACTCAATCCAATGCGGAAAAACGTCGCTGGGTAAGTCCGGACTCTTTTAGCGAAAACGCCTTCGGGGCGAATCTCCATGGTCAATGGGAACGTCCACATCATATTGCTTGCGTCCGTGAAAATGTGAGCCCTGTGGCAGGCAATTTACCGCGTATGAACGCGTCAAAGCGTCGAGGGTACATCAGCGATCCCCCCTCGCCACAACGGATAAGCGCCTGTGGAAAACAATCGAGAACACGTCCACAAGTTCATCGTCCATCCACTCCAAGATACCGCGAGATGGACGATTCATGAATATAAAAATGTTCTACCAAGGTCGGCCATCAATTCTGTATCCTCACGTTCAATATCCCCAAGTGCCGATGAGCAGCTACCCGCCCGACTTGATGGCCAGTTTCAGGGGTTAGTCTGCCTGCTCCCGTAGGTGTTGCGCCTCGTTGTTGATCCCTTTCCTCGTTCTCCTCCCTGAAGCCTACGCCGCAAGCCTCGGACCTACCCCAAAGCCCGACTACAAGATTTTGCACCACTGGAACTCTTGGATCCAGGTTCCTCGGGGGAGCCTCCCGATTAGGATCGCACAATTCTACCGAGGCGACCGATCTGCTGGCGGCAAGAGACTCTACCACTGGGCCATCTTCATCCCGACGTCGAGCCGACGCGGGGTGGGCAACTATTACGAGATCGGGGGCGGCCTGCAGAGCGGGTACTTTACCCAGCATGTCGTCAACAATCGTCACTCCATGTGGGACAGGGACGAGAAGGGCACCCACCTAGCTGGCTACGTGGAGCCCAGCCATCTAGCGACTTTAGAGACCCGTTTCTCCCTCGTTCCGATTCAGCAAGGGAGGCCGAACTGGAACTGCCAGACTTGGGTCGTCGAAGCGTTGAAGGGTCTGAACCATGCGCAGATGTACGCGGTCCAAATGGACTACGGTCAGTGGGTGGAACAGATGGAAATCGTCGAAGCTGCATGGAACGTGGGCGATGCCTGACTGGGGTGTCCCGTCCTCCTCGGAACGCACACGAACCAATGTAGCATTGACCTGAAACTGGCTAGAGATTTGCACTTGTAGTATGACTCATCCATCGACTGTCTTCTTATACTTGCAACGTCGTCTGTGGTTCTCCTCGAAATTTGTTCCCTGTGTGGAACGTGCAATGCAGGTGGCCTTCCAGTGATATGAACGCACCGGTCCATTTTGCGCTCGACGTGTTCGTACTTGGTTCTGAAGCCAACATTAAACCCGTGCATTTTCTCGTCGATGGTCCTCTCAGCAAAAGGACCGTTGGACGGTCGCGTCCTTGAAACGGAACACAAAGATCATACACACCACGGTCGCCTCGAGCGAGGGACGCTGTGAATCACACTCATGAGCCCATTCCGCATCGCTGTCAGGGTGGACGCCCGGACGAGCGCGCCCACCCGTCCGTGGCTCTACTTTCTAGGTCGCATGGTCTTGCGAGACGTTGGTACGAATCGGTTCGTGTGGCTCACTTTTCTTGTTCCTTCACTTCTGGCGCGATTCCGGCGTGTCTCACCGTGACCCACTGAACGACGTCGGAGGACGCGCTCGACGCAGAAGCGGAGTGAACGATGTGGTCGAGCACGACGGACGGCCTGAAAACCTTTATATTTCGTCGCAAGGAACATCATCGCGAGAAGGTGGAACGTGCACGAAGAAGAAGAAGAAAAAAAAAAGCAGCATCTAGGCGGAAAGCCGAGCGGGTGAGTATACATGTCGCCGGAGACATCGCAATGGGCGATGTGTTGGATCTGGAGCGACGACGACGTGCGCGCACACTCTGTCCCCCTCGAGGACGCCCTCGCAAAGTAGCACCACCCCCCGGTCTCAAACCCGTGTTGCCGTCAGCTACCCATCCGCGAGAGAGTTGACCACGACGTCGTGGTTGGTGTACGTGACAAGAAGGGTATTGCACCCTACCGATAGCATGCCTTCAGAACGACTTTTTTTTCAACTTGATTCGTTGGAGTCCCATGTGAGCAGTCGTGTCGGTTCTAGCCAGATAAGAGGGCTGGTTGGCGAGGCCCATGCACATCGATGAGTACGGTCCTGTCGGCTGCATCTAGATAAGACGACAGGTGGGCACAAGTATGATAGAGGCTTACAGCTATGTCTCGTCACGTTGGGTCATCTACTGTGGTCATATGCCCAAGGAGAGGATGGTCAGGATTGCCAGACGTGACCTGTTTCATGAAAATGTGATCGGGACACATGAGCACCCCTGTGTGTGTTCCAGGCCTAGTTACGATCATCGTACCGTAGATGTATCAGTCCGAGTGGTCGATGAACGTGAACATCCACATTAGCACGAGAAGTTCAGGACAGGTGACCTATGGCGTGTTGGTGAACTGCGTCAGGTGAGTACGATTGGCGGCACGATGACGACAGCGAGGAGATAAGTCGAACGAGGATAAAGATGGGGCGGGGCGTGATTCACGCCCGTCTCCCCCTCTTTCTACTTCCTTTGTCTTGGTCCTCTCCCTCGTCCTGTTGTGAGTGCTCGCGCGATCGTGTTATGGTTGGAGTGTTGCGGGAGCTGGGTCAAACGTCGCCGCGTACGGCGCAATATGACATGATGACACTCGGACGATGCTTGCCTGCCTCCGTCATACAATTCAAACTCATGTCCTCCGTCCGGGTCTGAAGTCGACCTGCCTTGGTCGTCGTGGGGCTCTGGTCAGTCCGACGATGGATGGTGTGCTAGCGAGACAAACTGACACCCTCTGTCTACTCTAGGCTAATCAGCACAACGATGCATGCGTGCACCGGGGGCTGTCTGTCCCGTCGTCGTCGCTGTCGTCGGCGGTGCAAATTCACCGACACGCACCACCATCGTTGCTTATGCAATCTCGAGTGGCCGGGGTCCACAGCGCAGTGGAGTGTGGATGATGTTCCAAAGGGTCAGTCGAGCTCGAGTTTCGTGTCTGGCATTCAAAAAGTCTATCTCAGTTCAGACCGGGCACGTTCGGCGGGTCGGACGAGCTCTGCGACGGCTTGCCTCGCTCTAAACCTTGCTTGAAAACCTTGCTTGCTTAACGGCGGTGGCTCTCCGGTTTTCCATCGTTCCTCCGAGCGTCCAAGTGCCCTTCAATATATTTGCATCTGTCAAACGCCAGCCGCTTCCATGACGCACAGAACAGGGGCATGACAACCGGAGGCCGACTCGTACGACCATCAATATCGTACAGGCTCAGCACCTGAGTAGATGAACCCGCAGTGGGCGTTGTTAACAGCAGTCTTGTTCCCCTATGAACCATGGCGTGTCATCACAGTGACATGCATCCAGACTGTGGGTACTGAGCACGATCACGCCCGCCCGCCGCGTAAGATCGCACGTTTTACGCACACTCGTATGATTTCTCAGCGTCAGCGTCCCAATGTGGGCGACTTGCACCGTCCTCTTTGATCTCGCTGCGCAAAGAGTGCCTCGGTGTAGGTAAGCGTTGATGTCAAGAGGTACGTATAGCTGACCATCGCAAATCGCAGTCCTCTTGGGGGGGGGGGGGGGGCCAGG
>JBBPKN010000353.1:0-45419 GCA_038089275.1 Pulveroboletus cf. rosaemariae
GACTTTATCTTATCTTTCCATGTGGTTATCTAATCTTTTATCTTATCAGGTCACGTGATGGGTCACATGACAGGTCTAGACCCAGGGCATAGGGTTAGCCTCATGTCTTCAGACCACTTTTCATTTCCATCTTCTTTTATTATAGAAGCATTATTTTCTTTCAGCTGATTGGCTATTCTCATGATTGCTTCTCTTCCATTTGATGGTGCCTCAGGGTCTGTGGGAATTCTCCCATCAGGGTCTTGGTCTGTGCACCATTCTGTACCATATAAATACAGTAGCCTTAGCATGTCTCAAGCCCCAGTCTTGAGCACTTGTATCTTTACTGCAGGTGGCCTCACTAGTGACTCCTTTTCTATATCATTCTTGCCTTACCCTTGATTGGGTTTGTTTCATCTATTCATCTATCATCCAAAACCAACACCATAATACTACCTGTTCCTCTTGTTAAGTACTAAGACAGTTTTCTTTTCCACCTCTGACATCTATGTAAATCAGGACATCAGAAAGTGCAAGGGTACACCATATAAGGTAAAGCTGAGTCCTGTCTGATTAATCAACCCTTCCTGAATCCCTTTAGAAGTCTCTGAATATCTCCAGAGTTTCTGGAGTATAACCTTTTCTCAGGTTCATGCATTACTAAGGTGCTGAAACCTGATCTTTGCCTCCTAGCAACAAGGGCTTCATTTAGAAAGGAGATTGGTATACAGTTTAACAATTCATTTATACTCAGGATAAGTTTTAACAGTATATTTGTACTTTTACTTGCACTTTTCCAAGCCTTTACTTCAGGATTAGCCTTTACTATCTCTCAACACTCAACTCCAAACCACCTGTATGCTCAGCATACTCACAGTTGATCTCTCCAAGATCTCCAGAGCTTTGACTTATCCCTTATGCTATCTGTTAGGCTATAATCACCAATAACTCCATTATGACTTTGTGATCTTCTGGGCACCCAACCCCTAAGTTGACCTATCCTTCACATGGCACAAGCCTCTACCACCTCTGACCTTTTTTGCCTCTTCAAGCCACTCTGACATTCTACAATATCAGTTACTGGCTCCAATTGCTTGAGATATATGTGCCTAGATTTAACTTCTGACTCCTGACCCTGGCATTCTCCTATTCCTGACTCCAGGTTCTCCAGAGCAGCTGTGACTCTCTACTATCATACAGCATCACCAGTTCTTATGGATTCTTGAATGCAGTTTAGGTTATGATTGTCTACCCATAAGCACCACTCCCTCTGTTTTTCCCTGCTTCTTTCCAGCAGCTGACTCTAGTTCTCTGACACTTTGTTGTCACCTGGTAATTCTTGATGGAAAACCACTTCATGTTACTTCAGACCATCCTGACCAACTTCTCATGCCTAGATTTTGCCATCACAGTCTAAGCATTCTCTAGGCATTTCCTGGCCTCTTCTTTAACAAGTCACCCCAGGATTATCAATAGGCAGTCATCACCCTCTCACATCAGTTCTCTACTCCTAAACAACCCATTTCTGGCAGTTTGTCCTAGTTTATTGAGACCTGACCTTCCAAGTATAATAAGTCTATTAAATCTGTACTTCTTGTCTCTCCAACCTCTGGCACTGCACTTCTGTGCACTTCTGATCATTATGATCCCCCATTGGGTACCTTGTTCTATTTAGGATTTGGGAGCCCCAATACTCTAACCCCCTTTCACCCACTCCCACTTCTTTTTGACATTTTCTCTTTTTCTTCTATTTCACCTTGTCTGCTTAAGTTATTAGACCTCCACACACCCTACAAAGACTGTTGGATTCACTCTGTTGATGCCTAGCATCACCCTCTGCTGGATGGTTTGTGTTCACTAATTCTAGAATACCACTAACTTACCTACTATGATCTATTGACTCTGGATATTGAGTAGTATCTTGTTTGTTCATTGAATAACACATGCCAGCACCTCATGCACCCCCCATAGCTCCATACCACTCCGGTCTCAGCTAACTCTGATCCCAAACCACAGCTTTTTTGTCATTATCTGGTAGTTATGAATCCATTGCCTAAGTGCATGGTTATCTCCACATTGCTCTGCTCTCTGTAGCAGGCTAGTTTCATCTGTTGATATACCTACCAGAAAGACACCTCTGACCACCTCTGACCACCTCTGAACTTGTAGCAATTGACCCTTTATTCTTCTTCACCCTTGACATCTCTGCCATCTGTTTTTTTACCCTCACAGTTAAGATATATCCACCTTTCTGACCAACTAGGCTTCAGAAGCACCATCTCTCTTCTTCTGCACTCCAATGTGCTCCCTGTGTTTTGTCTTGCATGCCCAAAGTCTTCTTACCCTTTTCAGACATCTCTATCCCTTTCTGTTTTCCCCAGAAAGCTCACTTCTTCTGTTATGACTGTGCTGTGATTACCTTTCTTTCTCTACTTGCAGTTGATTGAGCTTTGTTTCAGCTCCTTATTGGTACCTGCTTGGATTTCCTTTGTATGGTACTACATTGTTTTCATTCATATACCACCTCCCTATAATTCCCTTGCCATTGGCACTCTCTGTCTTCTTCTGGGAAACCTGTTTTGCAGAATTCTCTTTGCACCTCTCTATTCTCTCTGACTTCTGCCTGGAAATTCCTTGCTCTTTGGGCATTGTTTTCTGACAACTCCATTCCTGCTTGAGGGTTTTCTCTTACCTTTTCTATATGTTATCTCAGAACCTATTCTTCTATTCTCCTGGGTATTCTTTTTCCTGGAAGACATTCTGCTCTTCTGCATCTTTTGGATATCCTACTCATTTCCCTGGATATGCTATTCCTGGAGACATTCTGCTCTTCTGCATCTTCTAGAAATGCTGCTTATTTCTTTGAAACCACCTCCAAACCCCTCTGTTGTTCTTGCTGTTAAAACTTATCCCAACTGAAAGATACTGTTAAAACCTATACCAGTATGAGTATACTTTTAAAACCAGTTCCTTTCCAAATGAAACCCTTGATGCTAAAGAAAGGTCATAACTCCAGAGGGCCCCAGAGGGCTCTGGAGGAATTTAGGAAGGGTTTCAATGATCAAATGGGACTCAGCTTCACCTTATGTGGTACATCCTTGCACTTTCTGGTGTTCTAATTTACATAGATGTTGGAGGTAGATAAGAAGGCTGTCTCTATGCTCAACAGAAGGGACAGGCAGGATGAGGAGAGTCAAGTCTAGTCATGGAGGTGGGACCTTGGAACTCCCTTAAGGATATTACTTGGCCCTAAAGGTTCTTCAGAGTAACTCAGAGGGTCAGAGTAAGCCCAAAGGCTCAATTAGAGTAAGAATAATGACAAGACAGTATTTATGTTAATATTCATACTGAGATACAAGATACAAAACTACAGTACTTATATCTCAGAGAGGTAGAACTATCTAGGAGTGTAACAAAGTGAGACAGGTGCAACTTAGATATAAAGCAGATGTCTAAATATATTACAATCTTGGTTTTGGATGGTGTACAAAGAGAGATAATCCCTAGACAAGGGCTAATTGATGTCAATGTTGGTGATATGAGAGGTAAAGCAAAAGAGTATATATGAGTAAACACTGTACTAGATAATACAAGTGCTCAAGACTGGGGCTTGAGATGTGCTAATGCTACAGTATTTATATGATATAGAAAAGTGCACAGACCAAGACCCTGATGGGAATATTCCCACAGACCCTGAGGCACCATCAAAAAGGATAGAAGTTATTGTGAGAATAGCCAATGGCTAAAAAGAAGTGATGCTTCTAAAATAAAAAAACAATGGAAATTAATAACAGGCTAAAGGCATGAGGCTAACCCTATGCCCTGGGTCTAGACCAGTCATGTGACCCATCACATGACCTAATAAGATAAAAGATTAGATAACCACATGGAAAGATAAGATAAAGTCACATGATTTGAAAAGTGAAAAATGCGGACTATAACAAAATATCTAAGAAACAAATGGAGATGCCAGGGAAGACAATGTCCAGTCATGTTAGACTGAAACTGAAGGGTGACAGGATGAAACAGGGGGAAGCAAGGAACAGGAATGGAACAGAAATAGTAACAATGATGGTAATGGTAACTAAGAATGGGAATAGTAATGAAGTTATACTGGAATGATCTGGTGATGATAAAGTGGAACTAGAATAGTAGTTAACTGGAGCAGAGATAGATTAAAAATGGAATGGAGCAGAGTAGGAGTGAAAGGCTGGGGAAGCATATACTGATAGAGGGGCAGGAAGTGTACATGCATAGCTGGTGCTAATTGGAATGGTAATAAAGGGCTGGAGTTGCCTGAAGAGAAGTCAGAGGGCTAGAGTAGCTTACTAGGTACAAGGACCAATTATAAGCTGGATTAGAATGGGGTTGGAATTGGGTCAGAGGTACAGGATATAACACTTGCCCTAGGAATCCCATGATTTTCTAGTCTTGTTTCAGCAACTTCATTACTCTTTACCTTTAGTTCCTATTTCTCCTCTAATCTGTTATCCAGGAACCTGGCCTTTTGTTTTTCCTGGGTTTTCCTTCTTCTTTGGGAATATTTCTGCTCTTCTGTGTCCCCTGGGAATTTTCCATTTCTGTGTCTGTCCTTTTGATTGGCCTCTTCTTCCAGCCTTTCTCCTGTTTCTCCAGGTACTTTCAGATATCTTTTACTTCATGCCTTGCACTGCC
Organism: Pulveroboletus cf. rosaemariae; assembly: GCA_038089275.1. Lineage (NCBI taxonomy): Eukaryota > Fungi > Basidiomycota > Agaricomycetes > Boletales > Boletaceae > Pulveroboletus > Pulveroboletus cf. rosaemariae. Next base: position 4,654 of record JBBPKN010000353.1, read on the forward strand.
TCTGGCCTCTTTGTTTTCTATCTCCTAGTCAATGATGGAACATTGACTGTGAGAAGGGGATAGCATCTAGTGATAGCATCTAGTGACCATACTAGTAACTGCTGATTGCACCTAGCAATTTGCAACCTACCAGTTATCTAGTACTTATGCCCTTTCCTCAGTTCCATTGCTTGCCCCTCTGACCTTCCTCTGTTCCATCTCCAGTCTCTTCTGCTGCAGTGCCCAGCTCACCTGGTTAACTGTCTACCTCTTCATGCAATGACCAGATATGCTTTGTGCCAATTGCCCCCTTTAACTACCCTTACCACTTGTGCAGTAACTGACCTCTACCTATGTCAACTGCATCCATCTCTGATCATCTCCATCCCTTTACCAAGTAGCTCACCTCCCTTCCCTCACTGCAGCATATGAATAATATGCAATTCAATCAGCATACATAATTGCTTGTGAAATACAGGAGGTAAGACCAGTGAGCAACCCTTAGCAAAATATCCACTCCTCTGAATCCTCTCTAACCACCACTTCACTGTTCTTCCATTCTGCCTCAGCCTCAAGGTCAACAGGGATGACCCTTGGTTCCTCTGCCACAATGTACCCAGTCTGACAACTTTTCACCAGCATGATCTGGACTAGGTCATAAAGGAGCTTGTTCTGCTCCTTCATTTCTTAGCAAAGGTAACCACCAACCTCTTGAATGGCATTTGCAACCAGGTGGTTCCCCACAGGCTCTGACCCCCTACCTTTCCTGACCACTGAACCTTCAGGTTGTGCCCACTCTGCCCCTTTAGCTACTCCTCCCATGCCTCCAGTCCTGGACCCCTGTCCTTCTGATGATCATATAGCATCTCTCCAATCTAGAACCATGTGATTGGCTATTCTCCTCCTTGTATGCTTCAGATGTTTGGCCTGCATCAGGCCTACCCTGTCATGGGGATAAGGAGCTAGTTGCTCATCAGATCAGTATTGGAGCTCATCAAATGACATTAGAAATGGGATATGTCTTTAACATTTCTGCCCCTACCTGCTTTATCAGAATCTGACCCAACTCTGATTTAACTCTAACCCCTAGCTGCATGATGAGCTGTCTTGCTGGCAATCAGTGTGTTTCAGTTCCCTTTGGAGATAAGAAAGCATCCTCAACTCTGTTCCTTCCTACCCTAGATCTGACCCTTCTGACATTTGTTTTGGATATTTTGTTTGACTATTAGGCTCTAGTTTAATTTATGATCTTCTCTCTGGTAGTCTTTCTAAAGCCCTGTGTTTCTCTACTTCTACCCCCTTTGTTTCTTTTCAGTTTCTCTGACTCTATGTCAAAAGCAATCATTTTAACATTAGTCTTTAATCTTATTTCTTTAGGAAATTCAGTTAATTCTTCTGTTTCCTTCTTGGTTGTTCTTTTGTTCTCTGTATTGCCCCATGACCACCCAAGGCACCACTTGCCTGGTTATGAGATTTCATCTTGACAGATTATTGTAATTTGCAGAAACCTTACTTTCTGGGATTACTCTGCATTTGCTCCAAACTTGGTCACTCAAGGTTCATGAGGCCTTTACTTAAGTAGTCTTTGACACCCCTTTTCATATCCTAATTCCTGGCCCCTGAGCCAGTTCCAAACTCCAACCTCTGTTACAAAGATAAACTAGAGTAACTACTACTCTACTCTAGTACCATTATATCCATATTTTCTTCTCTCCCTGCACCCTTCTGAACCTCTGTCCTGAGTTCCATCAACTCTCCTGCCACCTCTTCCTCTTTGCCATCCTCCAGCCCACTCTCTGCATTCTCTCCACTTACCCTTCATGTAAATTGAGGATGTTGACTAGCCACACTAGCAGCTGGTTCTCCCTTCTCATCTTCTGTACCACCCTGCCCCCCACCTCCTGTATGGTTGCCACCAGCAGGTGACAGCCCTCTGCCACCTGCTTGGCACCACCCTCTGCCCCTTCTGAGTATGCCCTTTTTTCAGGCCATTTCTTCTCCACATCCCTCCATTGTCATTTTCACACTGGCTTCTCCTTTCCTGGACACTCACACCTTGCCTTGGCCTTTTGGCAGGCCAAGCATGACATGGATTTCCCCATGCCTACCTCACACTTCATCTTCCTATCCTCATATCTTCAGCATGCCAGTGCCTTCTCTGTTCTCTGCTTTTCCTTGTTGTTGCTGGGCCCTGCTTGGGCCTGTACTCATGCCACCTGATGGTTTTCAGTTGATCTGCTCTCAGATAAATAACTGTGGTACTCATCTTTTCTTGGGCAGCCACCTCTGCCACCTGTTGGGCCCTTTCAGCCTCCTTGGCCTGCCTTTTGGCAGCCTTCTCTGCTGTCTTCCAGGCCTCCTCCACCTTCTTTCACTTCTTTTCCTTCTTTGCCCTTACATGCCTTTTATGCTCTGTGTACTTTGCATCAGCCAATGTCTCATTGTCATTAGCACATTCTGCAATGCATTCTTTGGCCCATGTTATGATGTTGTCAAATATGGCCATGTTATTGTAATGAAGGAAGGATGGGTTACCATGAAGTTCCCATTTTTATTCATGAGCAAGCCAAGAAACTCCACTCTTCCACCTCATTGTCACTAAACAAGGTCACATGCTCATTACCTTCATAACCCTCTGCTCTACCTCCCTGATGTTACTAAATGTGCAATTACATGCCCATCACCACACTATCTCAGATCACATGTCCATACCCTCCACACCCTGGGTCAACAGCCTTCAAGGGTTCAGGCCTAAAGGAGGAATACTGTTATATTCTGTACCTCCAACCCAATTCTGATCCCATTCCAACCTGGCTTACAACTGGTTCTCATATCCAGTAAGCTACTTTAGCCCTCTAACTCCCCTCCAGGCAACTCCAGCTCTCTGTTACCATTCCAGTCCACCCCAGCTTTGCATGTATGCTTCCCATCCCTTTATCAGTATATGCTCCCCTGGCCCTCTGCTCCCACTCTACCCTATTCCATTTTCAGTTCTATTTCAGTTCCAGTTAAGTACTACCTTAGTTCAAGTTCATTATTCCCAGACCATTCCAGTATAACTCCATCACCATTCCTGCTCTTAGTTACTGTTACCATTATTGTTACTATTCCTATTCCATTCCTGTTCCTTGCTTCCCCTCATTTCATCCTGTCACCCTTCAGTTTTAGTCTGACATGATTGGACATTGTCTTCTCTGACATCTCCATTTATTTCTTAGATATTTAGACATCTGCTTTGCTTCTGAGTTTGCATCTATCTCACTTTGCTACACTTCTAGATAGTTCTGCCTCTCTGAGATATAAGTACTGTAGTCCTGTATCTTGTACCTCAGTACAAATATCAACATAAAATAAACATCACCTTGTTTTCATTCTCACTCTGCTTGAGCCCTTGGGCTCACTCTGATCCTCCAGGTTACTCTGGAGAACCTCCAGGACCAAGCAATATCCTTGAAGGAGTTGTAAGGTCCCATCCCCATGACTAGGCTTGACTCTCCTTGTCCTGCCTGTCCCTCTTGTTGAGCACTGAGACAGTCCTTCTCCCCACCTCTGACATCTATGTAAATCAGAACACTGGAAAGTGCAAGGGCACACCACATAAGGTGAAGCCAAGTTCTATCTGATCAATCAACCCTTTCCAAATTCCTTTGGAAGTCTCTAGACATCCCCAGAGTTTCTGGAGTATGATCTTTCCTCAGGTTCATGCACCACTAAGGTGCTGGAACCTGACCTTTGCCCTCTAGCAACAAGGGCTTCATTTAGAAAGGAGATTGATATACAGTTTAACAATTTATTCATACTTGGGATAAGTTTTAACAATTGTTCTCTAAATTATCTCAGAGCCCTAGATATGACTCCAATCTTCTTCACTGAACTTTCCAATCAACTTTCATTTCATCTTCAAATCTTCTTGTACCAGCTTGATAAACTGGCCAATAAAATACAATCTTCAAATCAACAGCTTTATCAAAGTTGGCCCAAAGTCTAAAACAAATGGTATGACTTTCTTCTACTTTTTCCTAGACAATCTAGTTTGCAACTAAGCCTTCACATTGTTAGTACTTTTTTGAATTGCAATCTAATAAATGACTTCTAAGTTTGATAATGTTTTCAACTTGCTTATTCTTCCTGCAAACTTGCAAAGGTTCTCAATTTCCATATATAGCCAATGTGTTAAAACTTATACCCTTCTTGCTATACCAATGTAATCTGGGCTTAAACTCCAGAGATTTCCAGAAGGTCTGGAGATCTCCAGTAAAGGATTGAAATGGATTATGTTGGTTGGATGGGACTCAGCTTTACCTTATGTGGTGTACCCTTGCATTTTGCAGTGTTCTGATTTACAGAGGGATCAGTCATGGAGGGGAAGGGTATTCTCAATACTCAACATGGGGGAACAAGGCAAGATAAGGAAAGTCAAGCCTGGTTATGAGATTAGGGCCTTATAATTCCTTCAAGGATTTTGCTCAGCCCCAGAGATCCTTCAGAGTACTCCAGAGAGTTAGAAGGTAAGCTGGGTAGCTCAATTAAAGTAAGGATAATGACAAGACAAGGGTATTTATGTTGATATTCATACTAAGGTACAAGATATAAAACTACAGTACTTATATCTCAGAGGGAAGAACTATCTAAGTATGTAGTGAGATAAGATAGGTGCAATCTCAGAAGCAAAACAGATATCTAGGTATCTAAGAGACAAATGAAGATATCAGGGAAAACAATGTCCAATCAAGTCTGACTGAAACTGAAAGATGACAGGAAGAAGCAAAAGAGAAACAGGAACAGGGACAAGAACAGTAACAGTAACTATGAGCAGGACAAGGCATGGAGTAATAGTGGAGTGTCCCAGAGAAGATGAAGTGAAAATTAAGGTAGTATGTACTGAGAACAGAGACAGAACTAAGGTCAGGATTAGAGTAAAATAGGAATGGAGAGCCAAAGAAGCTTGTACTGCTGGCAAGGCAGAAGTGTATGAGCATGGCTGGAGTGGAATGAAATAATAATGGAGGGCCAGAGTTGCATAAAGGGGAGTCAGAGGGCTAGATTGGCCTACTGGATATGAGAACCAGTTGTAAGCTGGGTTGAAATTGGATCAGAGATATGGGATATGACAGTATCCCCCCCTTAGGCCTGAATCCTTGAAGGCCATTGGCCCAGGATGTGGAGGGTACTGGCATATGATCTGGATTAGTGTGGTAATGGGCACATGATCTCATTTTAGCAATATCAGGGTAGTTAAGTGGAGCAGTGTGGAGGTAACTAGCACATGACCTTATTTAGTGTGGTAACAGGTGGACAATTGGAGTTTCAGTTCACCACAAATAAAAACAGTTACTTTATAGGCAACCCTTCTTTCTATTATAATAACATGTCTGCATTCAATGACATTGTATCATGAACAGAAAAGCAGCTCAAGGAGCATGCTGATGATAATGAGGCATTGAGCAATGTCAAATATGCTAAGCACAAGAGGCATATAAAGGCAAGGAAGGAAGAAAAGTGGAGAAGGGCAGAAAAGGCCCAGAAGGTAGCAGAGAAGGCTGCCTAAAGGCAAGCCAAGAAGGTGAAGAGGGTTAGGCAGGTGACAGAAAAGGCTACCCAGAAAAAGGTAAGTCTGCATACCATTTGTATTAAAACAGGGTGACCTAAGGGCAACAGATGGCACAAGTACAGGCCCAGGCAGGGCCTAGTAATAATAAGGAGAAGTAGAGGATGGAGGAAATGCCAGAGGTATGAGGATAGAGGGCTGGAGTGTGAGGTGGGTGTGGGAAAGTCCATGTTATGCTTGGCCTGCCAAAAGGCCAAGGCAAGGTATAAGTGCCCAGGGGAAAAAAAACCAGTATGGAAACAGTAATGGAGAGATGCAGAGAATAAGCAGCACAAAAAGAGGATGCACTCAGAGGGAGCAGAGAGGGATGCTGAGCAGGTGGCAGAGAGTTGTCACCTGCTGGCAGTGGCCATACAGGAGATGGATGGCAGAGTAATGTGGGAAATGAGGAAGAAGAACTGGCTGCTAGCATGGCTGGTCAACATCTTGGATCCCACATGGAAGGTAAGTGGAGAGGATGTGGAGAGTGGGCCAGAGGACAGTAAAGAGGAAGAGATAGCAGGAGAGGTGGTGGAACTGGGGGTGGAAGTTCAGAAGAAAACAGAAGGAGAGCAAGATAAAAATGTAATGATACTAGGATAGTATTATAGAACAATAACTCTAGTTAATATCTTTGTGAACAGAGGTTGAAAGTCAGAAAGGTTCAGAGAGGTTAAGGTTAGACTAGATAAGAGAACAAGAACCAACTATTTGAAGGGTCTTATGAATACTTGAGTGAACAAGTTTTTGAAGAAGATATGGAGTAATGTCAGAGAAATAAAATTTTTCATAGATCACAAGATCATTGATCATAGTAAGGTCTCATGACCAGGCAGGTGATACTTTGAGCAGTCATGGAGTGACAAGAAGAATAAAAACAGTCAAAGAGAGAAAGTAGAAGATTTAACTGAGTACCTTAAAGGGCCAGATTTGAAGACAGGTGTCAAAATTGCCACTCTAAAACAGGGTCAGGGAAATGAAAGTAAAATAAAAGGGGCAGGAACCAGAAAGCCTGAGAGGCTTTGAAGGGACTATTGGAGAGAAAGTCAAGGTCAAAACTAAGAGTAAACAGGTAAACCAAACAACAAAAAGCACAGGTTGGAAGTTCTTTGGAGATTGGCAGAAGAATGGGGTCAGATGGAAACTATCCCCAAGAAAAAGGCTGAAACATGGTAGATGCCAGTGAAACCACTCATCATGCAGTGAGGGATCATAATTAAATTGGTGTTGGGTCAGATTCTAATAAAGCAGGTAGGGAGGGCAGAAAATATTAAAGACATATCACATTCCTGATATTCTCATTCAGCAAACTCCAATACTGGTCTGATGAATAACTTGCTTCTTATCCCCATAACAGGGTAGGTCTGATGCAGGCCAAGGATCTGAAACATAGAAGAAGGAGAATAGCCAGCTACATGGTATTAGCTTGAAATTCTGATGAATGTTTATCAGAATGACAGGGGTCTGGGGCTAGAGGCTTGAAAGGAGGGGCAGAGTGGGTGCAACCTGGGAATCTTGCAGTTAGAGAGGGTAGGGGGTCAGAGCCTGTGGGGGATTACTTGGTCACAGATGCCATTTGTAAGATCAGGGGCTGTCTTTGCACAGGACTGATGGAGCAGAATAAGCTCCTTTGTGATCTGGTTCAGATTAAGCTGGCTGAAGGCTGCCAGGCAGGCTACATTGTGGCAGGAGGCTCAAAGGTCATCATAGTCAATCTTAAGGCTGAGGCAGAGCTGAAGCACTGTGGAGTGAAGGTCAAAGAGAATCTGGAGAAGTAATAGCTGTGATAAAAGTGCTGGTTGGTCTCACCTTCCCTACAATAAGTACAACTTTTGTCTGGATTGGAATTGTACTGCATTTGTGTGTGCCATGGCAAAAAGGGGGCATGGAGCCCAAGATAATGAGTAGTGTGATGGTTAACATAAGCAAAGCCTAGTTACTACTCAGGAGAGGAACAGAGGCAGTCAGAGATAATAAGAGATGGGTGTAGTTAACAAGAGGAAGGACCAGTTACTATAGAAATGGAAGGGGATTGTCAGGGGGCAATTGACACAGGGAAAGTCTGGTCATTGTAAAAGATAGGCAGTCAATACAAGTGGGCTGGTTACTACAGTGAAAAGAAGCAGAGATGGAATGGAGGAAGATTAAAGAAGTAAGTAATGAAACTGAGAGGAGAGCATGAGCACTAGATAACTGGTAGGTTGCAGGCTACTAAGTGCAATCAGCAGTTAGGTGTGATTACTAGTGCAATCACTAGATGCTATTCCCTCCTCAAGGTTAATATCCCATTATTGACTGGAGACTAGAAGCAACAAAGGGGCCAAAAAGTGGCATGAAGCAGAAAGAGATCCAAAAAGACCTGGAGAGACAAAGGAGCAGCCCAAAGGCTAAATGAAGGAATGGAAAGGGAGAATGGATACCCAGGGGATGTAGAAAGAGCAGAATTGCCCCAGGAAAAACAAAATACCTGAGGGAATGAAAGAACAGGTTTCAAGATAACATATCAGAAAAAGTAAAGTAAGAACCATGAGTGGGAACAGAGTTGTCAGGAAACAAGGCCAGAATAGCAAGGAATTCCCAGGGCATAAGTTAGAGAAAACAAAGAGAATCAGAGGAAATTTGAAAAATCAAACAGAATTCCCAGGAAATATAGGAAGAGCAGAATGTCTCAAGAGAAGGAAATACCCAGGGGAATGAAAAGACAGGGTTCAAGATGACAGAGAAAAAAGATAATGGAAGATCCATGAGCAAAAATGAAGTCATCAGGAAACAAGGCCTAAAGAGCAAAGGATTTTCAGGGCAGAAAATCAGAGAAAATAGAGAGGAGTAGCAAGTGTTTTAAGACATGAAGGTTTCTCAGAACAGGGGCAGAGAGTGCAAAGGGCTCTCAGCAAATGTGTCAGAGAGCAGGGTACATTATCAAAATAATGCTGCTGAAATCAAGGGAAACAGGGATAAGAGAAACAAGGGTTTCTGGAGATGGACTAGAAAAGGGTTGAAGATATCACAGATAGTGAGTCCAGATTGGGGACATAAACAAGGGAAAAATCCAAGCAGATACCAATAGAGAAGGCAACAAAGAAAGAAAAACAAATTTTAATATTAAGCTGCAAGAAAGAGAAATCACAATACAACCTTGAGGATTGACAAGCTTTCCAGGGCAACTATTATATCCCATGTCAATGGGTCAACTCCACTATGTCTCCAGTGCAACTCCAGTTGCTTTCACACTTTAAGCTGTATATTTCCTAGTTCCCTTTACCTTCATCTTTTCCTACCTAATGTTGATTACAACTTTAAATACACTAACTCTGTATCATTCCAATACAACTCCATAGTTCCTCTGATCTCACTTCCTATTCCTGTTCCTTTCTGCCTTACCTCTCCCTATCATCATTTAGTTTTCAGTTTGACATTATTCAATATTGTCTCCTCTAACATTTTCATTCATATCCAGGATGCATTGGTACCTGCTTTACTTATGAGACAACTCCTTTCATATCTCTATTTCCTCCTTAGATAATCTGCCTCTCTGAGATATAAGTACTGTAGCTCTGTATCTTGTATCTTAGTTTGAATATTGATCATAACTGAAATGCAACTACTAGATGCATTGACCTAAACTTCTAACCCTCTTGGAGTGTGCTGATATTCCTAAGTCCTGAGATAAAGCTTTTATGCTAGTGGCTTCAAACTAGGCAAAGTAAAGAGAGATGATAAGAGCCAAGAAGAACTAGAACAGGAAGGTTCAAGTGCACAAGACTGGGAAAATCCAAACTTGAGCCAACCTTCCTATATATTGCTACATAATGCACACAGACCATGTAAATGATACTGGCCCTAAAGTAGTGTACAGTAAGCCAGCCAATAGTGTAAAGAGAGCATGGACCTAGAAATATATGATGCAAACATAAGAAATAACATTAGAGTCTAGATTGCTCTAGACTTGTGCCTTGTGAAGATGTGAAGTGTGAAGAGGTGAAAAGGTGAACAGGTGAACAGGTCATGTGATGTGACAATGTGAAGAGCTACAGTAGTGTGAAGATAAATCCAAAAAGAGTAAAAATGAAAAAGTGCATTATAACAATAACATAACATTATAATTCTTCTTAACTTCCTCCTGCTTCACAACTTGATGTTATACCCCTTAGTGGAAAGGCCCTATGGCCTATCCCAGACCTCTGACAGTTTCTGACCCCTCTGTAAATCAGGGCACTCAGTACTAGCATAAGGGTACACCACATAAGGTAAAGCCAAGCCCCATTTACTCTGGAGTTATCCAGAGTATCCCCAGAGTACATTGCAGTTTTATAACAGCAACAGAATAAAAACAGAGACTCCCAGAAAAGACAAGACAGCATGGGCATGCAAGATTGGGTGCAGGTAAATGTAGCAGAGTACAGAGGAAGAGAAAAAGTGTTTCCTGGAACCTTGTTGAGTTGGTGGAGTGAGTATACCCAAGAAATGCAAGGATAAGAAACAAGGCAGGAGTGCTGGTCAAGGTAAATTGTAACAAGGGATCAGATGCTACAAGCTTGAAGAAGGTTAGAGGTGGGCAGAGGTATCTTCCTGGGAGATATATTAACAGACAAAACTGTTGTACCACAAAGGGCAGAGCAATGTAACCAGATTACCATGCTCTAGGTAATGAAGTCATAACTACCAGGAAAAGATGAAAGAGCTGTGGTTTGGGGGTTAGAGTTAGCTGAGACCAGAGTGGTATGAAGCTATAGGAGGGTATACAGGGTACTGGCATGTGTTATCCAGTAAACAGACAAGATACTTCTTAATACCCAGAGTCAACAGACCACAATGGGTAAGTCATTGGTGTCCTAGAATCAGTAAACACAAACTATCCAGTGGAGAGCAATGCTAAGCATTAAATAGAGTGAATCCAATAGTCTTTGTAGGGTATGTGGAAATCTGATAGCTTGAGCATATGAGGCAAAAATGAAGGAAAAGGGAACAGTTCAGAGAAAAATGGAAAAAGGCAGAGTGGGGTTCAAGTATTGGGGTTTCAAAATCCTAAGCAGAGCTAGGAATCCAATGGGGAATTATAATAAGCAGAAGTGCATGAAGATGTGGTATTGAAGGTCTGAAAGACAAGGGGCTCAGAATTCATAGACTTGTCATGCTTCAAAAACAGGATCTTGAAGGGCTAGGACTGACTGCCAAGAATGGGTTGTATAGAAGTAGAGATCAGACATAAGCAGGTGGTAACAGCCTATTGATAATCTTTGGGTGACTTGTTGAGAAGGGGACTGTAAAATGGCTAGGGGAATGTCTAGACTGCAATGGCAAGATCTAGGCTTAAAAAGGTGGTCAGAAATAGTCTGGAGTGACATGGAGTGGTTTTTCATCAAGGATTACCAAATGACAATGAAGTGTTAGAGGATCAGGGTCAGCTGCTGGAAATAAACAGAGAAAACAGGAGGAAGTGGCACTTATGGGTGGGCAACCATAACATAAACTGCATTCAAGGGTCCATAAGAACTGGTGATACTGCTTGATAGAAGAGTGTCACAGCTGCTCTAAAGGGCCTGGAGTAGTGAACAGGGGAATACCAGGGTCAGAAGTTAGAAATTTAAACCTAGATGCATGTATATTGAGTGTCTGGAGCCAGTGACTGACATTGTAGAAAGTCAGAGTAATTTGAAGAGGCTCAAAAGGTCAAGAGCAGTAAGGGACCTACATTATAAGAAGGATAGGCCAACTTGAGGATCAGGGGTGCCCAAAAGAGCACAGAGTCATAACAGAGTTGTAAATAATTATAACCTAACAATTAGCATGAGGAATTGGTCTAGATTCCAGAAATGCCCAGAAGTTCCAGAGATTCTGAGAGGTTACCCTCATGTGTGCAGCCCATGTGGGTAAGTCAGAGTCAGGGGTCAAAATACAGCCTAAGCCAATCCTTATGTAACATAGTGATATAAGAGTGCAAGTGTGAGTACAAATATACTGTTAAAACTTATATCCTTCTTGCTATACCAATATAACCTGGGCTTAAACTCCAGAGGTTTTCAGAAGGTCCAGAGATCTCTGGCAAAGAATTGAGATGGGTTGCATTGATTGAACAGGATTCAGCTTCACCTTATATGGTATACCCTTGTACTTTGCAGTGTTCCAATTTATGAAGGGATTAGTTATGGAAAGAAAGGGTGTTCTCAACACTTAATGTGGGAGAACAAGGCAAGACAAGAAAAGTCAAGCCTAGTTATGAGATTAGGGCCTTACAATTCCTTCAAGGATTTTGCTCAGCCCCAGAGATCCTCCAGAGTACTCTGAAGGGTCAGAAGGTGAGCTGGGTAGCTCAATTAAAGTAAGAATAATGACAAGACAAGGGTGTTTATGTTGATATTTATACTAAGGTACAAGATATAAAACTACAGTACTTATATCTCAGAGGGAAGAACTATCTAAGTGTGTAGTGAAATGAGACAGGTGCAATCTCAGAAGTAAAACAGGTGTCTAGATATCTAAGAGACAAATGAAGATATCAGGGAAAACAATGTCCAATCAAGTCTGACTGAAACTGAAAGATGACAGGAAGAAGCAAAAGAGAAACAGGAACAGAAACAAGAACAGTAACAGTAACAGTAACTATGAGCAGGACAAGGCATGAAGTAATAGTGGAGTATCCCAGAGAAGATGAAATGAAAACTAAGATAGTATGTACTGAGAATAGAGACAGAACTAAGGTCAGGATTAGAGCAAAACAGGAATGAAGAGCTGGAAAAGCTTATACTGCTGGTAAGGCAGAAAGTGTACAAGTATGGCTGGAGTGAAATGGAATAATGATGGAGGGCCAGAGCTGTATAAAGGGGAGTCAGAGGACTAGATTGGTCTACTGGGTGCAAGGACCAGTTGTAAGCTGGGTCAGAATTGAGTCAGAGGTATGGGATATGACACAATGAAGTAGAGGGTTTACAATAAATACTTACAACTAGATAAATTGACATTTCTCTTAAGGCTTCTAGTTTGCAACTAAGCCTTCCACCTCTTGATACTAAGTTGAATGATCCTGTTAAAGTAACAAATGATAATGGTCTATAATAAACTTGTTTTATGATGGTTTGGCAAATTCAATTTTCAAAGTAAGAATTATATAACATCCACAAACAGCAGTGAGAGAAGGATGGTGCTAGATGACACCAATGTGAATCACAGTGACTAAAAGGCTTGTATTCACACAACAAGTGATTCAAGGCATCCCCCAGACCTAAGAAAGAAATGAACAGTTTCAAGATATGTCTGGATTCTAATGAAAATAGATATCTCAAAGCCATTTACAAAAAGTGGCTCAGCTCCCTAACAATCCTAGATAGACTGAAATCTTTTAAGAACTTGCTTAGATCCTGAAGTTAAACTCAGATTAAATAGAATAAGAATATAAAATGCAGTAAAAATCATTCTTCTTCCAATGAGCTTTCATATACACCAGATCAAAGCCAACTATCAGATACTGGTAGCCTTAATCAAGTGTTGCAGACTAACTTGTGTTAGACTCTACTAACTCTAACCTCATTCTAGAAGTTAGCACAGATTTAGAATTAGTTTCAGATTGATAGTGAGAGACAAAGCATAATGGGCTTAGAGGAAGGAGGAACCCCTAAGAAGCCAGACTGTCTAAATGATCTATATATTGGTAGAGTATCAACTAAAATATATCAATAGGTAATTAAGGCTGGGGGACCTTAACCAAGAAACTATCTACTATATATACTATAAGAAATGGTACATAGACCATCAGGGCAATGGGCTAAATAACTAAATAAGAAAATAGGGCATAGGGCATGCTGACTAAGAATATAACCAAGTAAGCCATGCAGATAAGAAATGTATGAAGAGGCTATGTAGAATGGAAGTGTTAGAATTCAGAGTTGGTGGAGATTAAACTATATCCTCAGCCATGAGGCTGAGAAGATCCTATCTGGATTAAAATTAGATTCATCAGAGATTAGATTGGAAAATACTATTATCTGAGATGCTAGATTCAACCATAAGTGTAACCCAAATCTAGACAAGAAACTCTGAATATTAACTTAACCATATTCTAGGGTTTGTCCTTGTATGACATAGGATTCTAATAATCACATGCTTGATCATGTGACTCTTATACTTCTGAACTTGTCATTTGTAACATCTTTTCTTTAAATGGAGGCATAATATGGACCTGAGGTATATTTACTTGACTTTCTTTGACTAACTGCCTATTATGGGGTTTATGCATGCATGTGATTACATTGTCATGGCATTTATTATCATTATCAGCCTTGCCCTTATCATTAGCCTCACTCTTCTCACTCTCAACCTTGTTGAAGGCATTTACTGCTTTCATGTCACTCATGGTGACATTTTGGCCCTATTTTTGTAATTTCATTCTGTGTGGCATCCATATGACATGTATAATGTTCACTTTAACTGGTGGAGTTTGATGGTGAGTCACATTGCTTCATATTTGCCTCCATTTATTGGCCTTGGCATGGCCATAGTAAGCTTTAGCAGGTATTACATTTATGCAGCTAGCCATATTATTACTTCTTTAGTAGTCTGCTGCAGTGAGTATCTTTCCAGTGACATCCTTTTCTCTTGCATCAGCCTTTTTAACCTCTCTGGCCCTTTCAACCTCTTTGCTACCTTATGACTTGAGTAGCATGTCCTGGGAATCATTCATTGCACTCACTGGCCTTGTAAGCTTAGTGCATTTTGCATTCAGATTCATAATGTCAGCAGCTGCTTCATTGTTTTATTAGATTGCCATCTTAGGTTTCTGGGAAATAACTATAAAGCAATAGACTTTTGCATTCTTGCCTTTGTTGTATCTACCCCTCCAATCCTTCAGCTTGGCTCCTTGAAGGTCTACTGTGTTATTTCTTGACTTGCAGTGCCTTATGCAATTCTCTTTCCCAATTTTCAGCCCATCTAATCTATTTCTTGGCTTCTTGATGTCATTCTCATGTTTTAACTTGCAGTGCTGCCAACACTTGCTGTTGACCAATTTTGGCTCTTGTGCAGCTATGTGTGGCACTCCATAGGGTATTGCCAGTCCTGTTGTCATTGAAAATTGTTCAAATCACTTGTGAAGTGCCTTCTTGATGCTGAACTTCTTCTAACCCTAATCTAGAGCTCCTTGATAAGTGCTTCTTCTACTACTAAGGGCTTTTAGACTAGTGGCCCTGAACTAGGCAATGAGAATGTGAATGAGCCAAGCTAAGACCACTTATGAAAGCAAAAAGGCATAGTCTGGATGATCTGTGAAAGGGGTAATTTCTCAGATACAAGAACTAAACCAGAGCTCAAGTAAGTATGACTGGAGATTCAGTCCTGCCTATCTTGCCCCTTATATATTAACAAGGGGAGCTGCTTACTAAGTACAGTGCTACCTAATAAGAGAGATACCCTAAACTCTATAGATAAAAAAGAATAGAAGCATAGAGTGGGGATTAAAGAATGCCAGCAAAGGGTAGGTGTGGATATGAAGAAATGGAAGAAAAGTATCTATGAAGTAATGCAGGATCAGAGGTGCTTGTACCATGAGGTCAGGGATCTCTGCCACAGATATATTTTAGATTAGATCCAGATTCAATCTAAATGAGATTCATGGAGATAAGATCTAGGGCATTCCCAGGAAAGATCCAGGGAAGATCCATGCCAGGTAACTTATGATCACATGACCACTGCTAGGGAAAGAAATAATAAATACTCTTAAAAGAAGTTGACCATAGACTAGAATTAAGCCAAAAAAGGGGTTCCTTGTGCACAATCACATGATGTCACATGACCAGTTCTGGTGCTGCAGTGTCACTTTATAATAACTTAAAAAGATAGTTAAACTATTTATAAGCAGATTTGAGTTCAAGCATAAAGCTGAAAATAGAATTGAAAATGCTGGAAATAATAATAGCCTGTGTAAAGGCTTCAAGTTGCAGATTTGGGTCTGTAATAGTGCCATTAAGGTAACTTTCCAGTCTCTTTCCTTGAATAACCTGTTCAATTCTTCTGTGCCATGCCATCTAGTTCTTTTCATTTGTTACCAGGTCCAGTATATGAATTTCCAAGCCATCATTGATTTTAATTGAGAAAGGCATTTTGTTCTCAGGCCTTGGGTTCAAGTTCTGGTAACTGAACTACTTCATATACTAAGCACAGGCAGGGCTTATAATATGTTGAAACTGCAGAATACTGCAGTTTCTGTTATGTCTGATTTGGATAGGAGTGAATGTAGCCCTTTGAAGACAAGCAAGTGAATGAGTTCCAAGGCCTTTTATGGGGCAGGGACTAAAGAGGGCCAAGACATATTTGCACTTGCTAGACATAGACATGGGTTGCCCAGTGAAATGCTAATGCCAGAGGCAAGTAAATAGTGGTTGGACTAAAATACTGACAGAAAGGTAGTTGTATTACTAGCACATAGATACACATGTATCATGCCTAGCAGAGAAGAACTATGGTGGATGGGAAGGAATAAGTAGCATGAGAAATATATGTATGAAGTGCTACTTCTTATACTACAGTAAAGGCCATTGTTGACCTAAAAGAAAAATGGGATTTACATATAATTAGCAATAAAAGGGGTGTGTTGAATAAGCACAACAAATAAGAAGTTGATAGATGACAAATAGGCTAATAAAATGCATCAGGAATATGAAATGATAAAAATGAAATGTGCTTTATAAGATTTGCAATGGTAAATTGCAAATGGACTATTTGAAAAAGATAAAACAGTTACCATATTGCAAATATGTGAAATTGAAAGGTATTTGCAATATCTAAAGGGTAAAGGGTAACTGAAAAAGGAACAGAGTTCAAAGGAAAAAGAGAATTATAACAGTTTCAACATATTCCAACAGAAGGAACATATGTATAAATTAGAACATGTATGAAATGTGAAAAAAAGTATGAAAAAGTATGAAAAAGCTTTCACCAACATATCCAGGGTGTTGTAAACTTGACCAGCTGTAAACTTGACCAGCACACTTTAGCTTTCCATTTATGTTATCTTTACATAATCATAGAGTGTACACTTTCACACCATTCTCTGTTTTATGTCCTCAGTAGCTCGACATCTACTGAGGGTAAGCCCTATTTTTATAGACATTTGCTACTGTACTAACCTACTATAGTTCTCATAGGTAGTACTCCTAATATATCAGTAGCCTGACATCTACTGAGGTTCTCATAGGTTATTATAATTCCAGTTGACCTCTGCACAACACTCCTTCCAAAATGGGGTACGGTACGTAACTGGCTATCGTCCCCCAACGACGACCAAGCACAGGCACAACCGACGCCCACGTCCCTGGTGCCCATGTCAGACTGGTGGAAATGCGGTGGTAAACGATTCCACGTTGTGGTGTGTCTGCTCCGGAATGAAAACGGGCCATCTCTGTTCTGACTCTTCACGAATCACAGACTTTTTTTAGCCTCAAGATAGTACATACTCCCACTCGCTGTCATACGAAACATTGGATACAGTGTCGCGTCCGTCCCTGTTTGTGCTCCCCCCCAAGGAAGAAAAGGAAACTTCTACCTGTAATCACTGTTAGCGTATGTACGCCAAGAGCTATAATTTCCTTTGCCTGCTGGAATTTTCCACGGGCATAACACGAATATTATGATTGAACGACTGATTTATGACTTTTAACTTTTTATATATGTACAAGTTCACGGAGGATCGGTCACTAGCTGGAAAGCAAAAGCTATGTATCAAATCAAGGGTACGACGCTCCCCTGTTCGATATTGTGCTTGGAAGGGTAGCTATAAAAAAAGATGAATAAAGAATTGAAAAAATAGCTTGTACCCTGAACACCCTGCCAAGGAGAAGAAAAAGGTATATATCCACCGCAATACCAAACCATATTCAAATACAAGGTTTCGTTTGATCATCATGGAACCGCCGACATTTAGTGATACCAGCTACACTTTAGCATCCTCGTGCGAGCGGGGCAAAGATGCCTGTCCGTCGATCATCACAGTGGAAGACTGGTTTGCATCGCTCCTGGATTGATTTCCGAATATGGCCACCAAAGGGCTCATAGTGTAGCTGTTCTCTGTAGAGGGAGCTAAGGTTTCTTGTCGACCAATGCTGCCAGCCCAAACGGTAGCGAAAGCGACACCAAAGGTAGCGACTGCAATGTTGACAAATAATATTAAGTTCAGGGTCATTGCGTCGACGTTGCGATAGGCGCAGATGAATTGGACGATGGAGAACAAGGTCGGTATGACGAAGTTGGTAGCCGCGATACGGAAGATGGTACTCATGCGTTGAGCAATCGTCACTAGTCACCGAGAAAAAAATAGGAAAATAAAATAGATAATCGAAAGACAGGCTTGGTCAGCGGCGTTGAAAGTTTGGAGAAACGAGGATAGAGTCTACCTCTGCTAGACGTGGTCGTAACCTGACTGGATTCATGTTGACGCATTTTCCAGAGGAATGTACCTACGAGTCAAAAGTGATGAAAACGCTTTCACGTGATTGAGAATGATCCGTAAACTGACGTGTTGTCTATCATCTGAGCGGCCCACTCAATTTTCAGATAAGGTACTGTGACGAACACGACTGCCATTTGCACTGAGGGGTTTGGTCCGTTCAGAGCATCAACCATGACCTTGGTGAATAAGAAGATATTAATGACGCGAGTCAGCTTGAGGAGGACCGGGATCGTGATGAGGAGTAAAAATTTGATCGGTCCCATGTAATTGGGTGGATAAACGGCAATAAGACGAAGGAGCAGAGTGAGGTCGATAGTTATAGATTGCCAGACGCCGAGAAACCCAGAGACAATATAAAGCTAGGGAATGAAGCATGAGACAAATCCACTCAAGGACAACTCACAAACAACGCACTGCAGGCCATGGAGCAAGAGGGTCCAATATGCCGTGAATCTGTATGTGTGTAATTGGTGACTTTCTGCGATCAGCTAGGCTCGAGTGGGCGGGACTCACTGCGAGTGCGTCGACAACTATACCATACGCCAAAGCAATGACAATGCCTGCTATGTTGAGAGAAAAGATAGGTCGCTGGCGACTCTGCTTCGTGGAGAAGTAGAACAATGCGACGAGGAGAGGAATATAAAGTATCGTGAATGTGTGTACTGTGATGAGACCGCTCAGAACCGGAGAAATCAAGGCACTCAAGCTCGATGGGGACATGCATGGCCCAACACATGTGTTATTGGAAGACATGGCTGAGTATACAATCTAGTAATGTGGAGATAGTACAGAACGAACTTGCCGTCTTTTAAGTATCCTGTCGGGTCGAGTGAGACTTAAGCGTGTTATCACTGAGCATTACTGGTATTCGTATTCTCCGCGACGCGTGACACCCTAACATTAGGATGCGATGGATTCGCAGCTGAACTACCGTCGCATGCTGATGTCGAACTTGACAGGAACAACTGTCGGCAAAAAAGCCTGAAACAAGGTTGTCCTTCACATGTCATATTTTAGTCCTGTTTTATCAACTGCTCATGACGTGGCACATGATAGGAAAAAACGTACAGCCACCAAGTGGATGGAGACGGTGCCTCAATCTCTTACAGACCAGATAGAAACTGCAATTTAATATCGTTTGCACAGCTACTGTATGATGTCCGTCGTGGAGTATACCCATCAAGTGTCTGCATCAGATGAAGACAGCAACAGTCTGATGATTGGAGTTGTTCTAGGAGAGGTTGCAGCAGACCTGGTGGCTCCCTTGGCCAGCCTGATTCTGTTGGAATATGTTGATTACCTACCATCTACTGCTTATATAAGCTTATAGTTACTTCAGACCATTAGTTACCTTAGGATACTTAGTGACTACAAGTATCCTGCAGGTTCCTGCAGTTTCAACAGGTTATAAGCCCTGCCTGTGCTTAGTATATGAAGTAGTTCACTCTTTTTGAACTTATTATCTTACTACTGTAGCTCTTCACATTGTCACATCATGTGACCCTTTTACATCTTCACATTTTCACCTCTTCACCTTTTCACTTTTCACATCTTCACATGGCACAAGTCTAGAGCAATCTAGACTCTGATGTCATACCTCATGTTTGTCTCATGTATTTCTAGGTCCCCACTCTCTTATTGCTATTGGATAGCTTACTGTACAATACTTTAGGGCCAGCACCAGTTACATGGTCTGTGCACAGTTGGTAGCAATATAAATGGAGGTCAGCTCAAGCCTGGGTTTTTCCAGTCTTGTGGACTTAAACCTTCCAGTTCTAGTTCATTCTTGACTCTTAACTTTTTACTTTATTGCCTAGTTTAGTGCCACTAGTCTAAAAGCACTACTCAGGATTCAGGAAGATCAAGCACACACCAAGGTTTAGGTGTTTTAGGTCAACATATCTAGTTGTTGCATTTTACTTGCACAAGACTCCAATACTTGGTCTGTGCAGCAGAAAGTTTAGGACCAGGTGACATTTAGTTTTATGCCCTTTAAACTTGCTTATCCTTGGGGGCACAAGGAAGAACTCAGGAATTTAGTCAATGAAGCTATCTTAGGATTTGAAGGAGACAAACAAGGAAGGGAGGACTTTCAAAGGAGATTTGACATTTTTGATAGGCAAATGGCCATTAACTTTCAGGCCACAAGAGCTAGGGATAGGAAGGTAGCTTCTAACAAACCCTTTGTTCCCTCAGACCTTCTTCTATGCTTAAGAAGCCCAGAGGTCTTTATTCAGTCTGCACCCCCTCTTGCATTCTTTGCTTTCTAGTTAAATGTGTTCATACCAAGGCCAAATGAGGAGGAGTATGAGAGTCAGGTCAAGTTACCTGAGTCCAGCCCATTAATCAAAAAACCCCCCTTCAAATTTACAACCCAGGACCTGCTACCACTGAGCAATCCAGGGTGGTTAGAAGGACGTTACCACCCAGCTCCATCTTTACCTTCAAGGCTTAGAAAGATGGCAGAAGAAATCAATATGGAAGATTTGTTGAGAGAGTTGAGGAAGGGAATGGGAAGGAAGATTGTGAATCCAGGGAAGTGGGATGGTGATTGAAAGAAATGGAGATTGTGGTGGGCTAAGGTCAGGGTATGGGAATCCAGCATTAACTGGAAAGATGATCAAACAAGAACAGCAGGAGTGCTCTTTCAAATGAAAGGAAAAGCAGAGGGTTATGCCCAGCTTATCCTAGAAGATTGTCTGGACAAGGACCAGTGGCCTAGCAAAAAGGATCTCTTCAAGTATATCAAGAAATACTTTCACATTGATAAGCTAGTGCATGAAGCTTTGAAAAAGTTGGAAGGTTTAAGGCACACAGGGAGAATTGACAATTACTTGCAGGACTTTATTGTGCTGCAGAAAGATGCTGAGATTGATGAACACCATGTGATGAAGCTGCTCAGGGAGCAGGTCCAATATAGGATTTATCAGCATGTAATATTACAAGAGTTGGAGGAAATGGTTTCAGAGCTGATTAACTAGTTCCGAGTTATAGGTTACACTTTTGAGTGCATGGCAGTTGAGCAAGGAGCTCCTGTCAGCTGATGGCAGTTGCCTCATGGTCCTCCCCCTCAAACTTCAAATATGTTCCCTGCTACAAATAAATTTCAACCTTGTCTGCAATGGCAACTGCCTCAGCATTTTACTGCAACAGGAATGCAACTGGATAGAGGAGCTCTGATGGAGATAGGAGCAGTCAACTATGGTGGTAAAGAATGTTTTAAATGCCACAAGTGGGGCCACTTGGCCAAAGACTGTTGCTTCAGTCTTCCTTTCACTCCCCCCCCTAATTTTAACCCAAGAAAGAATTTGGCCAGTACTCCAGCACAAAATAGGGCCAGATGACAGGTGGTGACATTTGGGGACTTTGTACTGGTTGCAGGGCAACCTAATATGTACGAAGCCCCTATGATGAACATGCAAGTGCTAGCAGCAGAAGCTGCAAAGCAAAAGGTAACCACCTCTGAAATAGAAGAAGTTCCAGAGGATAGTATGGATGAAGAAGCCACAAGGGCATACTGGCTTGATAAGTTTTCTCTAGAACAAAAAGCTTTAAAATAAATGCAACTTTGATCAATTGAGGTGATTGGGGTCACTTTTCTTTTTCTTCTGTAGCTGTATTATTTAATTCATATCCCATGAATACAGTTTTTTTACCTGCCAATGAGGGATCTCAAAAGAGCTCAGCTGATGGCAATAAATTGGTGCTTAATTCCTTAGAAAAAATAAAAAAAAAGATATTAATTCATTATGCATTTGAAATTCACCCTTAACAGATATTTATAAAAACCTTGAAATAATCAAAGGAAGAGATGAATTTTTATTGGAAATAAAGGTAAAAGAAATTAGGAATGAACAATGGAACAATTGTGGAACTATCCATGCTCTAATTGATTCAGAAGCAGTGGTAACATTTGTGGACACTGATTTTGTCTCACAACATAGGTTAACACAACTACCTCTTGAACAACAGGTAGAAGTGTACAACACAGATGGCACTGAAGGATTAGGAGGCAGAATACAAAGTAAAGTACTCCTTAACATTAAATTTACAGATGCACATGGAAAAGTACATGAAGAAGTGCTACCTGTGCTCATATCAAAATTAGGAAAAATGGATCTTATTATAGGGTATGATTGGTTCAAAAGACATAACCCTATTATAGATTGGCAAAAGAAAATGGTACTAATTTCAGGAAAACCAATACTGCTTCAACAAATCAATACCAATGAAGTGGAATTAAAGAATTAGGTACTGAAAGAGTTTCATAAATTTCTGAATACATTTTCCCAGGAACAATCAGAAAGAATGCCAACAAGAAAACCCTGGGATCACCAGGTCGAGCTCAAAGAAGGGTTTGTACCAAAGAAAGGATGAATTATTCCACTTTCAAATAAAGAAATGACTGAAGTTAGGAATTTCATTAAAACAGAAACAAGAAAAGGGTATATCAGGCCCTCAAAATCACCACAGACATTCCCCATCTTCTTCATAGGTAAAAAGGATGGTGGAAAGCATATGGTCAATGATTACAGATATCTAAATAAGTGGACTGTCAAGAATTCTTATCCACTTCCATTGATTTCTACTCTTATTGATTGCCTCAAAGGCTCTGACATATTTACCACTTTAGATCTTCAATGGGGTTATAACAATATCAGAATGCACCAGGGAGATGAATGGAAGGGCGCATTTACCACGCCTATAGGGGCTTTCAAACCCCTGGTAATGTATTTTGGCATGTGCAATAGCCCTGGCACATTCCAAACAATGGTTAACGATATTTTTCATGATTTATGGGCCTTTGTTCTGGTATATATTGATGATATTATTATTTTTACCAAGGATAAAACTCAACAGGAACATGCATGGCTGGTAGCCCAGGTTCTTCAATGTCTGCAGGACAATGATCTTTTCTTAAAGCCATTCAAATGCCACTTCATGTAAGAAAAAGTGGATTATCTAGGAATGGTGGTGTCTAAAGATGGGGTTGAAATGCAAATGAACAAGGTTCAGGCTATTCAGGATTGGCCACAGCCACACACTCTCAAACATATTCAAGCATTTTTGGGATTGGCTAATTACTATCATCATTTTATTCAAGGTTTTGCAGATATTGCTCACCTATTGAATGATCTGATCAAGAAAGATCAAGTTTTCTCTTGGGATGGGCCTTAACAAAAGGCTTTTGTATCCCTCAAGAATATTATGTCCACCACTCCCTTCTTGGTTTATCCTAACTCCACCTGGCTGGTCCATGTTGAAATGGACATTTCCGACATTGCTACCAGCATGGTCCTGTCTTATCTGGTTGAGGAGGACTGGTGTTCTGCAGCTTATTTATTCCACTCCTTAAACCCTGCCAAAAAGAATTATCCCATTTATGATAAGGAACTTCTGGCCATTATCCAGGCTCTAAAAGAATGGCATCATCTCTTGATTGATTGTTTTTCTTTAGAAATTTGGATGAATCATTAGGCTTTGGAGCACTGGCAGAAACCACAGGATCTTTCCTCCCAACAAGTGCAATGGGTTAAGCTGCTCATGGAATTTCACTTCACTATTGTTTACAAACCAGGAACTTCCAATGGACGTGCCAATGCTTTATTCTGGCGTTTTAATCATGATATGGTGGTGGATAAACCTAACAAGAATGTTATGGTCCTCACAAAAGATTGTTGTCCCACCCTTCCCACCCTTTCCTATCAGGGCATTGTCATTTCCAACTCTTTTCTTTAGGATATTGTTACCTCTACTGGTTCTTTTCTGGATGAAAACTGGCCAGGATTGTGTTATAATGCAGATGAAGGTTATCTTCTACATGAACAATCAAATACAATCTTCATATCAAAAGAACTCAGAATGGAAGCATTAAAGATATGTCATGATTCTCCTATTGCAGGACATGAAGGACAAAAAAGAACTCTTCATTTATTAAAAAGATTTTTCTATTGGCCTGGATAGTCACAAGATGTCATTAATTATATCAAGACCTGTCAAGTGTGCTCCCTCACAAAGGGTTTGTAAAAAGCACCAGCAGGCAAACTTTTACCATTACCTATTCCTTCTTAACCTTGAACAGATACTTCCACAGACTTTATTACTGGTCTACCAAGATCAAATGGTTTTGATGCTATTCTAGTAGTAGTGGATCGATTTTCAAAAGAAGTGGTTTTCATTCCTTGTTCTATAACCACTTCTTCATTGGATTTAGCTAAACTATTTCATGACCATGTTTGGTCAAGACATGGCTTTCCATTGTCTATTGTTTCAAATTGAGGACCTCAGTTTGCTTTGGCATTCACACAAGAGCTATGCCACTCCCTTGACATACACCAGAAACTTTCCACTTCATTTCACCCTCAAACAGATGGTTAAATAGAAAGGATACATCAAGAGTTGGAGCAATACTTGCATACCTTTGTGGCAAAGAAGCAGGAAACTTGGGCAGATTGAATAAAAATAGCAGAGTTCTCAAACAATAATGCCTTTTCCATGGCAACAGAATCTACTCTGTTCTCCATCATCAAGAAGTTTTCACCATAACTTGGCTTTGAGGCAGACAAAGTCTCACATGGATTTGCAAAGGAATTCCAATAAACAAATACTCAGATACAAGAGTTGTTGGAAAAAGCCAAAGAAAAGATGATTCAAGTAGCAAAATCAAAAAGATCAGAAGTACCTTAATACCAGATTGGTCAAAAAGTCTGGTTATCCACAGAATATCTATCCCTTCCATATCTGTCAAAGAAATTATCATAGAAGTGGATAGGTTCCTATACTATCATTGATATCCTTTCCAATGCAGTAAAACTGCAATTACCAGTCAATATCCGCATTTATTCTGTCATTAATATCTCTTGAGTTAAACTCTATTATGATCCTCTTCTTCAACAACCCATTATTCATCCAGATCCTGTCACTATCACAGAAGAAGGACATAAAGAATGGGAAGTTGAATATGTGGTTGATTTGAGATTGAAAAAGGGAAAACTGGAATACCTGGTGCATTGGAAAGGATATGATGCTTCTGATCATACATGGGAACCTGAAGATCATCTACAACATGCTCCTCAAGCTACATCATCTTTTCACCTTTGCAATCCATTGGCACCTTGAAAACTTCATGGTCTGTCACTCACAGACTTTCATTCTTGCTTTGAACCCTATTATAACTTGACCACTTCTGTTTCACTAGCCCTGTCTCATCTGGAATTTGAGATCTAAAGATGGGGTAGTGTTATAATGCACTTTTTCAATTTTACTCTTTTTGGACTTATTATCTTACTACTGTAGCTCTTCACATTGTCACATCATGTGACCCTTTTACATCTTCACATTTTCACCTCTTCACCTTTTCACTTTTCACATCTTCACATGGCACAAGTCTAGAGTAATCTAGACTCTGATATCATACCTCATGTTTGTCTCATGTATTTCTAGATCCCCACTCTCTTATCACTATTGGATAGCTTACTGTACAATACTTTAGGGCCAGCACCAGTTACATGGTCTGTGCACAGTTGGTGGCAATATAAAAGGAGGTCAGCTCAAACCTGGGTTTTCCCAGTCTTGTGCACTTGAACCTTCCAGTTCTAGTTCATCCTTGGCTCTTATCTTTTCACTCTATTGCCTAGTTTAGTGCCACTAGTCTAAAAGCACTACTCAGGATTCAGGAAGATCAAGCACACACCAAGATTTAGGTGTTTTAGGTCAACACATCTAGTTGTTGCATTTTAAATGTAATTTATTATCAAACCCCACTAGTTGAGATAAACACCACACATGCCATATGGATGCCACACAGGATGGAATCATGAGGAAAGGGCTGAAACATCACCATGAGTAATATGAAGGCAGCAGGTGCCTTCAACAAGGTTAAGAGTAAGAAAAGTGAGGCTAATAATGAGAGTGAGGCTAATAATAACAACAAGTGCCACAGCAATGTGATCACATGCATGTACAAAGCCTATAATGGGCAGTTAGTTAAAGAAAGTTAAGTGGATGTATCTCAGGTCCATGTCATGCCCCTACTCAAAGGAAAGAACTATTATGGTGTTGATCTCTGAATAATCTATCCTAACTCTAAATGGTCTCTAGTCTTGAGAGGATGCATCAGTTTCATTGTCAGATTTGGATTGAATAGAATGAAGAGCAGTATGTGGACTCAGGGTAGCAAGGCCTGAGGAGCCATAGCACAAGTTAGAAGGTAATGCCTATATTGAGTGGCACTGGATAATGTACAAGATAACCAAGCTAAACAAGTGGTTAAGGCTGGGAAGCTGAAACCAAGGAACTACTCAACTATTTATACTAATTCCATATGCACACAGACCACCTCCAGGGTTATGGGAGATACTAAATAAGGAATAGGGCATAGAGCATGCTTACTGAGAATATGACCAATGGACCATATGATAGGGATGTGTATTAGGAATAGGCTATGTAGAATGAAAGTCAGGGTTTAGAATAAGCAGAGATTAAACCATGCCCTCAACCATGAGGCTAAGAAGATCTTATCTAGAAATCTGCCATGATCAGATCTGACTCTCATCTAGATTGAGATCCAGATTCATTGGAGATTAGATTGGGAAATGCATTTGTCATCTGAAATGCAAGATCCAATCATAAGCTGTGCCTAAATCCCAGGGAAATACTCTGAATAAACAACTTAACCATATCCTAGGGTTTGTCCTTGTTTGGCAAGAATGTCTCATGATCATGTGCTTGTCATGTGACTCTTCTGCTAGCAAACTATTTATTCATAACAAGAACTGGCAGTTAAATAATAATGATAATAATGAGAAGTGTCCATTGCATGCCAACAACAACTCTATGGCAAGCCCAGCTTGACAACAGTCTCAAGAAGGCAGGAAGTCAGTTGATAACAGAGGCAACTACTTACCAGATGAATTCCAGAGTATGCCACTTGAGGGAAAGGACTGGAGAACAAGTGGCAGAAGCAATGAGCTCACTGCAGATGAAAATAACATATTCAGAGTACCTGACAGTATGGAGGACAATGTCACAGAGCCAACAATCCTATAGACATACTACAACTGGTAAAAGATCAACTTAGGTGAAGATATTGAAGGTCAATCAAATGGAAGCATCATGCACAGATGTGTGGATGCAAATAGTGATGGCAATGTCAGAGAGGAGTGCTAAGGTGCACAGGATGGCCAGAAGAGTGCAGGGATAAGTTGTAGCATGCCAACTGAGGGGAAGAAAATAGCTGTGACTGTGTATGAGCAGCCTGCAGCACAAGCTGATAAAGATGATCAGCATACTGAAGCACAAGCAGATATGCTGAACTGCTAAACTCTAACCTAACCTTGGTGAGTGCCTTTTGTCTTCTGTTCTAGGGTTTTTTGTACTAGTGGCCCCTAACTAGGCAGTGATGTGAAAGTGAATCAAGCTAACCCTAGGGGCTATTGGATCACCTGTGAAAGCACTAAGGCAAAGAGAGAATAATCTATGAAAGAGGTGATCTCTTAGATGTGACTCTAAACCAGAGCTCAAGTGAGCAAGACTGGGGAATCCCAGCTTGCCTACCCTTGCCTTTATATATTAGAGGATCCTGTGCATGGACCATGCTGACTAAGTACATGTGCTACCTAATCAGGGAATTCCCTAGACCCTGGGTTAATAGATAAGGAACAATAAGGGAAAAGCATGGGGCAGAGATTAAAAGTATGGCAGGAGGCCATGTGGATGTGGGAGAATGAAAGAGAAGTAATCTATGAATAGAATGCAGGATCAGAGGTGCTTGCACCATGAGGATGGAGATCTCTGCCACAGATGAGATTCAATCTGTAGATCTGCCACAGATGCATCTATGGTCCAGATTCAGATCTAGATCAGATGAGATCCATGAAGATAAGACTGGTGGGCAGTTCCAGGGAAGATCCTGGGAAGATCCATATCAGGTGACTGATGATCACATGACCACTACTAGGAAAAGGAATAATAAATACTTCTTAAAGGAAATAGACCACAGACTAGAGTTAAGCTTAAAATGGGGTGTCTTGTGCATGATCACATGATGTCACATGACTAGTTCTAGTGCTGGAGTGTCACTTTGTAACACATACTTCATGAGGTGACAACAATGTACCAAGAAACCTCCATGAGTTGCATATATCACCTGACAAGCTCACACAGCAAAATAACATACCTCCAAGCATCAAGCTTGAGGGGAAGTGGAGTGACCAGGTTGAACTGAGTAATAAACCACTCATATTGACAATATTAGGACACAGGAATGCAGATGGCAATAGCAAAGTCAGAAAGGAGTGCCAAAATGCATGAGATGGTGAGATATGGAAGTTGAGACTATCAAGAGACCCTGTGGACATAATGGGTGACAATGGATGTCATCCAGACATATCCACAAAGCCACCTGACAAGCCTGTGCAGTAAAAGGTCATGTCTCTAAGCATTAAGCTTGAGGGGAAGTAGAGTGGCCAGTTTGAGTTAAATGATGAAGCACTCACATTGACAACATCAGAACATGCTAGAAAAGAGTCAGAGTGAGGGAGAGCTAAGAATCTACCTGGAGAGACTTAAGATAAGCTGGATGACTTAGAATGTGAGTCAAACACATTACAAGATTACCAGTGCAACAGAGGATATTTCAACAGCCACAGCAGAGTTGGAGAAGTGCATTGTAAGATGCAGACCCACAGGAAGGATGCCAGGATGCATTATTGCATGCCAATTCAGTGAAAGAGTGTAGCCATGACCAAATATGGGCAACCAGCAACAAAAGTCAAAGAAAATGGACAGTGTAAGTCATTAGTTGACAAAGGCATACCTTGAGTCTCCCATGGACCATTCATACTATCCAACAAGCCTGTGTAACAACAAGTTGCACCTTCAAGCATTGAGCTCAAGGGGAAGTGATCCAGATATCTGAGCTTCAATGTTAGACTCACTGAACATGACACATATGCAATAGCATCATATAGCCATGCTGAGGTGCACAGGGACTGACTCAAGGACCCATAGAATGTATCAGAAGGTCAGTGTGAGTACCCAGGTAAAGTAGATTCCAGGAACAAATCTGAAGAAGCTTTAAATGAGCTATATAGCCAGAAGTGTGATGCTACCACACAAGATGATGTTCAATGTCCACATCAATGTCATACAAGTGTTAGAAAGCACCATGTTGATGCTATGGACTTACCAAATCAAGGTAGAGATTCAGGAGCCCAGGAGGGCAAGTAGGAAAAGCCAAATGCTTACAAGTGCAATCAGATATGTGAGGTCCATGCAAAAGAGGTTGAATATGATGGAAATTGACAGTGGATGGATGGCACAATAAGCAACATGTGCATTGACTCAAAACAAGTCAGTATGATGGTGCTAGCTGGCAACTAGTCAAGTCAGCACAAACAATACAAACACTCAGCCACAAACATACCACAGCCATTCACATTACCTTCACATAATTCTAGACAACATACCAAGCATGAGTGAGCCACAACTTGCCAAATTAGGCAACTGTGCTGATGCTACATCAATGGCAGCTCAATGGACATTGTTTATGGATGATTTACAGCAATTCTTTTGGATTTACTTCAGGTATCAACATTCATTAGTTATTTACCTCTTCCTTTTGTGCAATCATTCACCTTGCTAGGATTCCTGCTTGAGAGAAAGTGTTGGAATATGTTGATTACCTACCATCTACTGCATATATAAGCTTATAGTTACATTAGACCATTAGTTACCTTAAGATACTTAGTAACTATGAGTATCCTGCAATTTTCTGCAGTTTCAACAGATTCTCCAATAGCTGAAGAAATTTTTTCAGTTCCCAATCTGCAGTCATAGGGGTCTGGACAACCTGGGAATAGTTTTCTGTGGAACTGGATATATGTGATGGATAAGTGATAATAATCTAAAATCTTATCCATTAGTAAATTCACAGATTATTTCATTTCCTTTTTTGGTACTTTGCATACTTTGGCATGACTCCCAAACACTGACAAAGTAGCAAAGCTTACAAAGTTATGCCAAAGTGTGAAAAGGGATAAAAGCATGCAAAGTACTAAGTATAGTAACTCAAAAAATTGATTCAATATTTAGAACTTTTTCAATGTTTATAGAATAACTCCACAACAAGAACAAATAAAGCTAAAGTGTAAGTTAATGACTAATAGTAATTGATCAGAAATACATGACAATACCAGAATTATACAATTCAAATCAAAATTAATCAAGATATGGATAATTTAAAACAGGAACTTATTGGCTTAATTATTTTTCTATGCAACAGAAATGCATAAACAGCCTAATGGCAATGCACATAGCCTAGGACAATGTACATAGCCTATTTATATCATATGATTTGATTAAGATCCCATGAAGATATGTCAATTATAATATGATGACATCATTGAAATAGCTTATGTACTCTATTTACAATAAAGAAATTTGAAATATATTAGTACTTGATATAGCCACTTTTGGCTTTAAGCACTGCCTTGACCCTTTTTAGCATGCTTTTAATCAACTTCTGATATACACTAGCTGATATCTTATTCCTTTCTGCCTTAACTCTTTTCCAAAACTTCTCTATGTTCTTAAAAAGGGTTTTATACATCCCAAGCCTTTTCTTGAGGTAACACCAGAGATTTTCTATGGGGTTGAGATCAGGAAAATGTGCAGGTCACATAATAGTACTAAATTCCTGCTCTTTTAGCCACTTCTTGATTTTTTTACAGGTGTGCTTGAGATTATTATTTTCCTAAAAGATAATCTTAGAAAAATTAAGGCCATTGAAACATATGCTTTGCATTGACTACTGAAAACCCTACTCACTAAGGGCATTGATCTGCTACTGCTGAAATAAGCCCTTTGAAGTAGAGGACTTAAAACTAGGCAAAAGAAAAGACTAAAAGTTTAAAAACTTGATAAAGTAGAAAATGCTCAAGTATACAAGACTGGAAAAACCCAGGCTGGCACTGACCTTCTTTTATGTTGCTACAAAATATGCACAGATCATGTAAAGAATGGCTGCCCTAAACTATTGTATAGTAAGCTAGCCAATAGTAGAAAAAAAGCAGAAATCTAGAAATACATGTGTGATTTATGAGGCATGACATCAGAGTCTGGACCAGTCTAAAACTGTAATATGTAAAGAGGTGAAAGTGTAAAAAAGTGAAGATATGAAATGATTATGTAATGTGTGTTATGGTATTACTTTTATTTCTTTCCTTTATTTTACTTTACCATTGACATATGTTATTGAAATGCCTTTTTAGCATTACCACTACTGATGTTTTCTGAGGGTGCTGAACTGCTGAATAAACCCTTTGATCTAGAGGGAACAGAACTAGGCAAGAGAAGTAAAGAGTCAAGAGGACTTAAAAAAATTGAAAAGCTCAAGTATGCAAAACTGGAAAGTTCTAGCTTGCATACCTCTCTTTTATATGTTATAGTATAGTACATAGACCATGTCTAATGGACTGGCCCTAAAGTAATGTATAGTAAGCTAACCAATAGCAAAACAAGAGTAAAGACCTAGAAATACATGTGATAAACATAAGATATGACCTTATAGTCTAGACTAGTCTAAATCCATGAAAATGTAAAAGTGTGAAGATATAAAATGTGAAAATGTGAAAAGGTCATGTGATGTGACAATGTGAAGAGTAAACATGGTATCAGAAATGTGAAATAAAGTAAGAATGAAAAATATATATTAATACAGTTATACTTTATATATATTGCATAGCTAAAGCTGTGCTGCAATATATAGTGGCAAAGCCAGTGCCAAGTCTTTTTAAACTTGAGCATTTATGCCATTAGCCTGCTTTGGCTTTTAAGATATGCTTTCTCAGTCCCCTGAGTCTTCTAAGTCATTTTTACCTCTGCCCTAGCCTTTCATAGGAATTAGTGATCTTTTGTATTTCTCTTTGCCTCTATTTTCTCACTATCTTAAAGTTTTATTACCAGAAGTCAAAGCTATAACATCTGCTCAAGTCTTCATTACTCCCTGGGCAAGAAAAAGTTAAGCAACATTTCAAAATCTTAGAAGTTTTGTTTCTGGAGAAAGTGAAGCATAGAATAATAATATTGGATTAGACTTCTCTTACATATTGAGTTTTAGACAGCTATCCTGGATTTTCACCACTTACAAGTTTATTTTGGACTTTATTTTGGGTTCAAGGTCATCCACTTAAAGTCTAGTATTGGAAGAAAGAAATTACCCTTATATTGGATTATTGTTAAAATCTATACTCTTTTTGCTATACCAGCATAATCCAGGCTTAAACTTCAGAGGTTTCTGAAAGGTTCAGAGGTCTCCAGTGAAGGGTCAGGATGGGTTGTGCTAATTGAAAGGGACTTGGCTTTACCTTATGTGATGCACCCTTGCACTTTGTGGTGTTCCAATTTACAGAGAGATTGGTCATAGGGGGGGATATTCTTGATATTCAACATGGAACACAAGGCAAAACAAGGAAAGTCAAGCCTGTTTATGAGATTAGGGCCTTATAATTCCTTCAAGGATATTATTTAGCCCCAGAGGTTCTCCAGAGTATCCCAGAGGGTCAAAGAGGTAAGCTGGGTAGCTCAACTAGAATGAGAATAATGACAAGACAAGGGTGTTTATGTTAATATTTATACTGAGGCATAAGATACAGGACTACAGTACTTATACCTCAGGGAGACAGAACTATCTAAGAGTGTAGTGAAATAAGACAGGTACAAACTCAGAAGCAAAGTAGATGTCTAAGTACCTAAAAAGCAAATGGAGATGTCAGGGAAGACAATGTCCAATCATGTCAGGCTGAAACTGAATGTTGACAGGAAAAAGTGAGGGAAAACAAGGAACAGTAATAGTAACAGTAACAGTAGCTGGGAGCAGGACTAGATATAGAGTTATAGCAGAGTGGTTTAGAGAAGGTAAAGTGAAACTAAGGTAGTACTTAACTGGGAACAGAGATAGAAGTAGAAATGGAATAGGGCAGAGTGGGAGCAGAGGGCTGGGGAAGTATGTACTGATAAAAAGGTAAAAAGTGTATAAGTGCAGTTGCAATGGGATAAAGTGAGAATAAAGGGCCAGAATTGCATGGAGGGAAGTCAGAGGGCCAGATTGGTTTACTGGGTGTGTTGACCAGTTGTAAGCTGGGTCAGAATTGGGTCAGAGGTATGGGATATGACTGTTATACAGTGACTCAAAAAATTAACCTAATATTTAGCACATTTTCAATGTTTATAGAATAACTTCACAACATGAACTAATAAAACTAAAGTGTAAGTTAATGACTACTGGTAATTGTTCAGGGCTACATGACAATATTTAAATTATATAATTCCAATCAAAATTAATCAAGATATGAATAATTTAAAACAGGAACTTATTGAATTAATTATTTTGCTATGTAACAGAAATGCATAAACTGTGTATTTTAGTACTTTGTATGGCCTTCCTTGGCTTTGATCACTGCTTCCAATCTTCTGGGCATACTCTCAATTAAATTCTAACAGACCTCTAATAAAATATTATTCCATACTTTCTTTACTCTCTTTCATAACTTCCAAATCTCTTTTGATGTTCTTTTATACTTGACCAGCTCCTTCTTGAGATAAACCCATTGATGTTTAATAGAACTGATTTCTGGACTATGCAGGCTAGTCCAGAAAAGAGATGTTGTTATCTTCTATTCATTTCTGAGCCTTTTTTGAAGTATGTTTTGAATTATTGTCCTGCCAAAAAATTACCTTCTCTTTAGAAATTCCACTTTTCTTCAGGCTAGGTAGCATGTGGTCCTTTAAAATAAATACATACTGATTAGCATCCATTCTTTCCTCAATCTCTGCAAGATATCCTACTTTATTTTATTCCATATATTTCTATATCATGATGTTTCCACCTCTATGCTTGACTATTCCTTGCATCTCTCTCTAAATTAACCTCTCTCCCTCCTCTTTTCAGATTTACTGCCTTTTATCTGACCCAAACCTGTTGATTTTAGTCTTATCTGATCAAACTACCCTCTTCTAATTCTCCACAGTCCACTCTCTGTACTTTAGAACAAAGGCAAACTTTCTTTGCCTATATCTTATACTAGGCAAGGGCTTTTTCTTCTTTACCACAGCCTTAAATAAATAGTTCTTGAGAATATTCCTGATAGTTTAAAAGGTAACTGGATGGAAAATAATGGTGTTGATATTATTGGTAGCCTGGATAGTATTGGCAGCCCTGCCAGTTCTAATTTGTGAGCAAATAGAATAGTAGTCTATAGAGAAAAGCTTGAAGGAACATGAAACACATTCTTTATATTGCTAAATGAGACTAATCTTGCACCTCTATATGTGTGCCTTTAACTGCTAAGTATACTTTTTAATTGTAGAGGGCTTAGAACTAGGCAAAGATATTGTTACAAACAACAAGTTCAGAGGCACAAGTATTACATGATCAAGCACATAATCATGAGAATCCTATGTCATACAAGAACAAACCCTAAAATATGGTTAAGTTGATATTTAAAGTCTTTTTCTTGAATTTATGAACAATACTTATGGTTAGATCTAATATCTCAGATAACAGAGATCTCCTAATCTAATCTCTGATAAATCTGATCTCAATCTAGATAAGAATCAAGATACAATTGTGGCAGAGATCCAGATAGGATTTTCTTAGCCTTATGACTGAGAGTATGATTTAATCTCCACTTATTCTAAATCCTTACCTTCCATTCTACATAGTCTTCTCCCTTAATGTACCTTTTTACTGCATGGCCATTAGTCATACCATTTACCCTTGCTTTATGCCCTATTTCCTATTTAGGCTTTGTGCTGGAGCTACTGGTTGGTCTGTATATATCTAGAATTAGTATAAGTAGCTAGTGCATTCTGTGTTAAGGCTTACCAGCCTTAACCACTTGTTATCTTGTATATTGTAGTTCCTGGCTTGTATCTTGCAATATAGGCCTTTCCTCTGGTAACTTGTGCTATGGCTTCTCAGGCTTTGCTACCCTGAGTATTCTCACTCTATTTTCACTCTATTTAATCTGAATCTAACACCAAATTCATCATACCCTCTCAAGGCTGGCTAGTTAGGGTTAGGAAGCATTGTACAAAGTTCAACACCACAACAGATATAAAAAGTCAAGTAACTTGGAAAAGTGAAAAGCTCAAGTGTGCAAGACTGGTAAAACCCAGGCTGGCACTGACCCCCTTTATATATTGCTACAGTATACACATAGACCATGTAAAATGGGCTGGCTCTAAAGTATAGTACAGTAAGTTAACCAATAGCAATAAAGAAGCAGGAATCTAGAAATATATGAGAAAAACATGTAGTATAATGTTATAGTCTAGAATGTTCTAGACCATGTAAGTATGTGAAGAGGTGAAATGTGAAGAGATGAAATGGTCACATGACATGACAATGTGAAAAGTAAACATGGTGTCAAATATGGTAAATATAATAAAAATAAAAATGTGCATTATAACAGGATAATTAAAAGAGGGTATTTGATAATTAAAAAGAATATTATAAAGAGTTCTGATGACAGTAGACTTGCCAAGACCAGTTTTCTGGGCAATAAAGCAAGTGAAATAGCCATGAGAAGCCAAAAAAAGAATATTTTTCTTTTAAGCAGAAAAAATAGATTATATAGTGGATTATAGAGTTGTAAAGGCATTGAATGTGGTTATATAGCACTGGATGCACTGCCCTGTGGCTATTAAACACTGCCTAGTGTCCATGTGTAGTCAAGGGTAAATACTGTATTTTATATTATCAAAGCTAAATGCCAATTCCCATGGTATTCAGTGATATGCTTTATATACCATATTTGAGATTAACAATGAAATGGTTTTTGAAGTCACTGTACCTTGTGAAATTCTTCAACAAGTTCAGGAGAGTTATAAAGATTCTTTTTGATCTGCCAAGTTCAGTTATCATTGCCATAACCAGCTCAATGGATCAGATACTCCAGTTTTCTTTGCAGGCTTGTAAAGCAATAATATAACTGACTTTATACTTTGCATAACCACTCTTAGTAACAAGGATCAAATCAGGAGTAAGAATAGACTGTCCAAGAAGAGGGAAAAAATATGGTTTAATTCAGAACATGTTTACTATGGAGTAAATGTGAGATGTAAGTGGAAGTTAAAGTTACAGTGCATAGGAAATAACTTCAAGAATTTTATAAGAATCAATTTATTTCTGTGAGAGTTTATAAAATTAATAAGTGTTATATTTCAGACATTTGAACTTATTTCTAACCCCTTTAGCAAGTCTTTGCTTAGCCAATGCTGCAGTACTCACATATCAGTACTTTCAGCCAGTCTTTCTGACTCTCTGATTCTTTTTTATGCAACTCCAGTTGCAACTCTGACCCTCTATTTTCTTTTGATCCAGTTTTAATCTAGCTTATGCTTGGTTCTTGCACTTAGTGCTTGCCTGCCAAAGCTACACTAGCTTCCTGACCCTCCTTGATGAAACTCCAATCCTCTGACACCTCTTTTATTGCTCTAGCTTCCCTAAAGCTACTCTATATTATAATGTACTCTATTTTTCTCTTTACTTTTACCACATTTTTCACACTACCATAGCTCTTCACATTGTCACATCACATGATACCTTCACACCTTCACCCTTTTACACCTTTACCCTTTACATTTTCATATATCACTGGTCTAGACTGATCTAGACCATAATGTCATTACCTTGGGTTTTTCTCATGTATTTCTAGATTCCTGCTTCCTTACTGCCATTGGTTAGCTTACTGTAGTATAGTTTAGGGCAGCCATGCCAAGCATGGTCTTTGTGCATTCTGTAGCCCTATATAAAGAGGCACATTCAAACCTAGATCTCCCTAGTCTTGTGCACTTGAGCTTCTGCTCTCACAAGTTCTCTTAACTCTTGATTACTTTGCCTAGTTCTTGTATCTCTAGTTCAAAGGCACTATCCAGAATCAGGAAGTGCACACAGAGGTGCCAATTAGAATTTAGGATCAGCACATAGAGATGTGCTTTACTCATTACTTTTCCTTTATTACCTCCTTCTTCATAACCATTATCAAGAAGTCTCTTTACCCCCACCACAAACTACCATGATCTTCTCTATCAACTAAGGCTTTTATTCCTGCAACACCTTTAAAAACTCCCCTGCTACTATTACCTCCATGCTTCTAGTAGAGCAAAAACCCATGGCTGTTGCTGAGTTTCCCACTTGCTTTATTTCCCCTTTGTCCACTTATACTTCTGTCTCTCCTGACTTATGATACAATTCTTCTTACTCTGCTTTAATAGATGATTTCCCTTCCAAAGACTTCATTGCATTACCCTCTACTATATTCATTGGCCCTGCTGTTATTATCTCCATTTCAATTTCTTTCCCAGCCATTAACTCCACTATATCTGGTATCATGAGAATTAACCTACCCCTTTTTTCCCATGCCCTTCAACAAGAAAACCCCATGGAAACTTATTCCCATAACATTCTTATCTTCATTATGAACTTCTGCCTTGCCATACTCATCAGCTCTTACTTAAACATGTTCTTGCTACTCTAGGCTATTTACCAGATATTCATGCAGCTACTCCAACTCCCTATCCTTATTTCTGCACTTGCCTGGATTCTCCATGGTCATGTCTTTTTTATTCAGGCACTTATTATCTCTATCCATTGCAAACTCCTCTTCTCACTTGAGATCCTCTATTATTAGCTTGAGTTTAGGGATTTCCTTACCAACCTTGATTGCTATATGAATAAGCTTGCTGCCATCCATGGCTATACCTTATCCATGCTATTTACCTTATTCTCTTTACTTCACAATAATAAACTTGCTGCACTTAAACATGCCAAACCCTGGTGGATGGGTCTTCTATTATGGACTAGCTTAAAGATGCTATATGCTAAACCTAACCCAGACTACCTTGGAGTTGTGCTGAAGTTGAAGTTGAATTTGAATATAAGAGTAAATGAATAAAAAAGTAAATGTCTAACCCTAGATAAGATGTAGGATTTAGAGAAAGGGAGTACTTAGGATAGCTAAGCCTAAGAAGTAAAGGAGAACACTGGAGTGCTTATTGAAATGCTTAGATAGCTAAACAAACAAGTGCTCAAAGCTGGGGAGCTAAGAGCTATATAAATGGCCTACTTATACTATTTAGGGCAGCACACAGATTACCAAGCCTACCAGGGATAAATACTAATATGGAAGTAGGGCATAGGGAAAGGTTAAAGGGTATGACAAATGTGCCATATATATTAAGGGACTAAATGGAAGAAAAGTAATAGAATAAAAAGAAGGACTGCAAAGTTAATGGAGATTAAGATAGCACCTTAGCCTTAAGGTTAAGGAGCTTCCATCTGGATCTCTGCCATAAATCAGATTCATCAATCTAAGATTCAAGATCAGATGTTATCTAAATACAATTGAAAGATACCATTATCTGAGATCTTGCTAACTAATTCTATGCTAACTCTTTAGTCAAGGAATACTCTGATAAGACTAACCATAGCCTAGAGTTATGCTAAATCTGACATAGGAGTCTCATGATCACATGATGAGCATGTGACTCTTGTACATCCAAACTGTTTGTTTGTAATACCTTCATGATAGGGGTTATCTTCTTCCTTTCTAAAACATGTTCTTTATATTATCTTCTGAATACCAGTATATATTTTTGTGTGCACTGCTAAACCTCTAAGAAATGGCCCTTGAATGTAGAGGCCAAAGAACTAGGCAAAAAGGATTATAGAGTTAAGAACTTAAAAAAGCATAGAAAGGCTCAAGTGCATAAGACTGGGAAAACCCAGGCTAACACTAACCCCCTTATATATTGCTATAGAGTGCATACAGACCATGTAAAATAGGCTGGCCCTAAAGTATAGTATAGTAAGCTAATTAATAGCAATAAAAGAGCAGGAATCTAGAACTACATAAGGGAAATATGAGGTATAATATCATGGTCTAGACCAGTAACAATGTGAAAATGTGAAAAGTGAAGGTGTGACATGGTCACATGATGTGAACATGTGAAGGGTTAACATAGTATCAGAAATGGTAAAAATGGTAAAAGTAAAAATATATAATATAGTACTTTGTAGTTTCGAGGTTATGATATCTGCTTTTACTGCTGTTATCTGGGGCACATATATGTCAACTGCCCTTCTTACCAATGTCCCTATTGTCTTTGCTGGCACCCTGGACATACACAAGCTTGCTGCCCAGCTTAGTGCCATGTTACTAATTCCCTTGTTTTCTCTGGATTTTTCTTTGGCAGTATTTCATGCAGCTTTTTTCATAGCTCCTTCTGCTTCTCTCAACACTCTCATGGCTCTTGCCACTTCCAGAGCTTATACCATCACCCTTTCTCAGCTGTCCCACCCCCTTTGTGAAATGCAACTGATAATGCATTGACTAAACCTAACACCTAAGCTTGGTGTATGCTGCCTGATTCTGATCCTGAGTGTTGCTTTTATGCTAGTGGCAATGAACTAGGCAATAGAGTGAAAGAGATAAGAGCCAAGAGAGAACAAGAACTAGAAGGTTCAAGTGTGCAAGACTGGGAGAACCCAGGCTTGAGCCAACCTCCTTATATATTGCTACAGTATGCACACAGACCATGTAAATGGTACTGGCCCTAAAGTAATGTACAGTAAGCCAACCAATAGCGATAAAGGAGCGGGGACCTAGAAATACATGTGCTAAACATAAGGCATGACATCAGAGTCTAGATTGCTCTAGACTTGTGCCATATGAAGATGTGAAATGTGAAAGAATGAAGAGGTGAAGAAGTGAAAGATGTGAAAGGTGTGAAGATGTGAAATGGTCACCTGATGTGACAATGTGAAGAGCTACAGTAGTAAGATGATAAGTCCAAAAAAAGTAAAATTGAAAAAGTGCATTATAACACTTTGCCTTTATATCATGCTAATGATAACTTTTACAACAATGTTACAGTATTGGATGTTATACAACTCAACCTAACCCTAAATGGTCTGCCTTGAGAGGATATGTTGGTTTTGTTGTTGGATTTAGATTGAATGGATAGAAAGAGAAGTGAATACTCAGGATAGCAAAGCCTAAGAAGCCATTACTAGTCATTAGAAAAATGACCTATATTGCAAGGCACAAATCTAGAAGATATAATGTACAAGATAACAAGTGGTTAAGGCTAGGAAGCCTTAACACAGAACTACAAGCTACTTATACTACTTTAGAATGCACACAAATCATCTAGTGGATTTAGCACACTACTAAATAAGGAAAGTGGGCATAGGACAAGGGTTGAGGGTATGACTAATGGCCATACAGTAAAGGGGTATATCAAGGAAAAGGCTATATAGAATAGAAGGAAAGAATTCAGGGTTAGTGAAGATTAAACCATATTCTTAGCCATAAGGCTAAGAAGATCCCATCTAGAGATCTGCCACAATTGCATCTGACCCTTATCTGGATCAAGATCAGATTCATTGGAGATTAGATCAGAAAATGCATCTATTATCTGAGATACTAGATTCAACCATAAGCTATGCCCAAATCCAAGGGGAGTGTTACATTCGGCTCTTCCCAACTAAGATGGTGACACTTGTCCTGATGTTCGGGCCGGTGACTCCACGGTTGCGATAAGGCTTTATGTTCCTAACCCTAAAGTAGGGGCTAACTTGATGCTATGGGCGACTTTGATGATAAAGGAATGGCAGCAATGATAATGAGGGATCAAGCCAGGAGTAATGAATAGCGACTTGATTAGATGCTATGTAACTGCATGCTAGATACAAGTGCTCAA
>JBBPKN010000354.1:0-45389 GCA_038089275.1 Pulveroboletus cf. rosaemariae
AAGTCCGGAGCACCTCAGTCCGTTGTCTCGTACACGACTGAGGTGAGCGCTTTCATTTCCTACACTTCTTACTTGTACTTACCTGTACATAGTCTTCTCGCTCTTTACAGGTACATACATATAACCTCAGTCCGTTGTCTCGTACACGACTGAGTCTTCTCGCTCTTTACAGTTAACAACACGCAGTTTCACAGCACATTGCTCATGCGTTGAAGAGGAAGAAACATGTTGTACAGTAAACTTGACCAGTACGCATTTAGACTTCCATTTATGGTAAAAAATTACATAAGTATAGAACGTACAGTTTCGTACCATTCTTTGTTTTATGTCCTCTGTTGCTTGACATCTACTGAGGGTAAGCCCTATTTTCATAGGCATTTGCTGCTATACTAATCTACCATAGTTCTCATAGGTAGTACTCCTAATTTCAGTAGCTTGGCATCTACTGAGGTTCTCATAGGTTATTATAGTTCCACTTAGCCTCTGCACAACACTCCTTTCAACAGAACATGCAGGTGGAAGAACTTCGGCGCGATCTCGTCACGGCCAACACCAGAAATATCGCAAAACGAGAGCACCATTGACTCCCTCACTGTCCAAGCCGACCAGTTGAGGCACGTGGATGCCAAGAAGACAGAGCAGATCGAAAAACTCCAAAGTGACCTGTCCACATCCACTTTCCAACTCAACGAGCTCCAGGCCCGCTACGAGTCACAGTCACGGGAGCTCACCGCTCTGCGCACCGAGCTTCAAGGTACGACATCATCCAACGATTTTACCATTGCTTCCCTTACCGCCGAAGTTAACCAGTGGGAGTGTGTCGATGACAGTAAAGGGGAACAGATTGTGATTATTTCCGCGCAGGTCGAGAAACTCGAACGAGATTTATTTGCCTCTGCCTCTAGAATGGCGCACCTTCATGGCTGTTATGAGGCGCAGTCACGCCAGCTTACCTCGGTGCGCAACGATCTCCAAGCCAAGATCTCACTTCTCGAAAGCAAGGAGTGTACCATTGCCTCCCTTGGCGCAGAACGCGATCAATGGAAGGGTGCGGACGCCATGTAAGCAGAACAGATCGCAACCATCACCAAGCAGTTCGAGGAACTTCAATGAGACTTTTCTGTTTCCACTTCCCAGTTCGTAGAGCTCCAACTTCGTTATAAGGCGCGGCCGAATGATCTCAACTCAGCGCACGCGGAACTTCAGACTAGGAAGTCATTATACGAAGACCCAAGTCCGCACAATTGCTGCTCTCACTGCCCAGGGCGAGGAATGGAGGTGCAAACACGCCTTGTGGTAGGAACGAATTTTAGCTATTTACAAGGAAGTCGAGGGTCTCCAGCTAGAACTGACTAGCTTTACCGCCCAGTTCACCCGACTGCAGCCATATTGCAGCATGCAGTCGGAGGAGCTTCGCACTCTCGACGAGCAGCTCAAGGACGAGGGATCGCATAACGATCATGTTGTACCCTCTCGTCTCTCAGCTTTAGGAATGGAAACGTTCCGAAGCCGCCAAAGTGGAGCAGCTTAGGAGCGCTCAGGAAGACCCGTTGCGACCTGGCCACTTCGTCCTCCCAAATCGGTGAGGTCCAGCAGCGTTGGGGCACGCGCCTTGTGGTACTAACTTGTCCAATATCCGATATAGAGGGATGGAAGCGCTCAGACGTCACCAAATCGGCGGAGCTCACCCCGTATACAAGGAACTCGAGTAGCTCCGTCACCATCTATCCGCCTCATCCTCTCAGATCACCAAATACCGGAAACGTTGTGTGACCGAGTTGGTGTGGTTGGAAGAACTCACATCCCAATTCGAGAAGTGGAAGCGTGGAAAAACAAACAGGATACTGAGTCAACGTAGTGCTCGAGCCATGACTGGACTCGAGCACAGCCAGTGGAACAGACCATACAACAACTGTCGCAGGAACCAAGAATAACGGACGTGTGACGTAGGTAGCTGAATACGTATTGAGGGATACGAACGAACAGAGACAGTTGCAGGCCACTGCAAGCAAGCCTTGTATCGCCAACATTGTATGCTTCACTTTCTCGAATGACCAAGTTCCAGTAGCGTTCGATGTGCAGTCGACGTAGTTTCGCTCCCATCACGAGCAACTCCGAGCTACGTTGCTTGCCGGCAGCAAAGGTAACGCGATCACTACGCTCGACGACCAGGCTGGCTAATGGAGATTGTGTAGACACTGTCAATGCAATTGACCTCGCGTACGCATGCAGGCGCCCCAAACAGTTTGAGTGCACTTATCTTCTCAAAACGAGTAGTTCCAGAAGCGTCATATTCAGAAATTTCAAGATTCCAAAGGAGTCCTTCCGGGTTTCAGAGGAGTTGGAAAGGGTGACGCTGCAGAGGTCTAGCAGACCACCACACTCGTGAGCGAGGGAACTCGCAACCCGAACAGGCTGCGAACGTGATGAGTGAAATGCAGTACACTGGCTCATATAAAGTTATTGTCCACTTACCTTGATGACATACCCCAAAGCACGAGTTTCAAAACGATCATTGAGCAGAATGATGCTGCCCTAATGAGAGTTTGGAAACGACCTAGGAAATGCGTTGGCTCGTCAGAACAAACAAACTAAGGTGGGGAACGAGGGAATTAGAAACGTGATTAGACAAAACTATGTTCCACAGACATTCACAGGTGTTTTACAAGGGGGTGGTAGGGCTGTCTGCATATTGCGAATCTTTTACTAACTCTGACGCCGTGACAGCAGCAATTGGACATACACCATACGGTCTCGATTTGGGTTGTCACTCTGTTGCTAATTTGTACCTCGAGATTTTACAGAAGAGCGTGTTTAAATCCTCGCGGGAAATCAACCACTTTATTTCGAGCCCTTGTGACTTGGCTGTAATACAGTACTACGAGGATCGTCAAGTTTTCAGTGGACGTGTCTTACCTCGTGACCTAGAACAGGCACCCTACATGTATTAATTGTTATGTGGCATTAACCAGGTGATCTCTTCCTCCTGCCTTGGTCTCCTACATACTACTAATAGTGCAGACAAAAGGCCATGGATGTGGTTCAACTTTGTCCAAAGTTAGAGAATGGGAGGGCACAATGACCTCGGAGGTTAGGGAGTGAAGGAGTACAACTGCCATCTAGCCATCCCCAGGGGAAGCAGTCCGAATATGGTTCAAACAACGAGCATAGGTAATCTCTGGACAAGTGCCACCATTGAAAGTGTGTGCATTGTTGCGGGAGACAAGTAGAAACTGACAGGTCTGGTCCTCCTTGTCTATGCAGGTACGAGGACCAGATGTCCTATAGGTAATATCTGAACAAAAAAAAGAACACTCCAGAATGTCGAAGTCGTGTTCTGAAAGGCTTGGCGAAAAACAAGTTTGTCTGTTCCCTGGTGTATCCACGGAGAAGGGACCAGGTCAGGAAAAGGCATGCTGATTCGGGTTTCAGGAACCTGTTCCTATCTCATATACCAATGTCGTTGTCGCTGTTCCTATTGATCCGCATCCTAGATTTGGTCTGATTGTACAGTGGTGGCTATATTCGTTGGGTTATTTTCCCCACTGTGGGTGTACCTAGACTGAGGTGTGTGTTCCATTGGAAACATGTTTCAGTAATTTTATTGATCCTGGTAGTCCTCGTGGTTGCGTACCAGTAACCAGAAACTCTCCAGCCTTGGATTCCCGCCCATGACCGAACTCACGTTGTCCTCAGGTACGGTTGGGGCTATCTCCTTGTTATTCATATGCGTGATTTCATTTTTTTTAGGATCCCCTGTGGTACATTCTCTGTTTGAAGGTGATTGGGGCCTGAGCCACTTTCCGCTCCTCCCACGTTTTAAGGCATCTCGTTGGTCTGCGCGTTGCGGAATCAAGGTAAGGTCGCCAAGAGTGCATTAGTCGATCGACTTATGTGAATATGGCTGATACGATGCGATGACAGGCGCATACATGTCTTTGCATGGGTGTTCCCTTTGACTTACTTAAAGCGTCGGGCTGTCTTCCGAACACGCCCGGGCTGGCTCAACTTGATCCAGTTGGGACGTCGGAATATGTCAAACCGACGTAATAGTGATGGCACAGAAAATGTGTCCCCCGATTCACTGACTCTCTGATAGTACGCACATTTGATTCAATGGAACGCTGATAGGGGTGGATTATCGATTGGACTCGATGTTTATTAGTGGCGCTATCGTGCATAACCAAACCGCGAGGTCCCACCCCCGGAATTGG
Organism: Pulveroboletus cf. rosaemariae; assembly: GCA_038089275.1. NCBI lineage: Eukaryota > Fungi > Basidiomycota > Agaricomycetes > Boletales > Boletaceae > Pulveroboletus > Pulveroboletus cf. rosaemariae. The sequence goes on from JBBPKN010000354.1 coordinate 4,215, forward strand.
CCGGGATGTGGATCAGATGCTTCGGGCGTCGTCGGTTAGGAATTGGTTCGCGAAGTGTACCGCGTGCGACTATCGGACGAACGCATATTGAAGAATTCGACGAACGAAGCACATGGCAGGTATTTTGCGATGTTCGGTGGGTCCATGTCGACGGTGATCAGTGCCGACGGTGAAATGACTACATGTTGACCTTTTCCATCGTTGCGTGCGGGGAATACGGACGTATAACGCCCCATCGGGATATCACCAGTCCAGCTTGCACGCGGTCCTTGATTGGCCTGCCTACGTGGGGACCGTCGACTCCACGGAGTCCTTTCGTTGCGGGATGCCGAGGTGACAAACACAGGTCACGTCTGAAACTATTAGTTTCAGGAATCTGCATAAAAGCTCTGTTGGATTGTCGTAACTTCTCCCGTCTCCTTTTCAAAGACCATGTCACGTTTCCTGAAAAGCCTTGTTCCAAAGAGGGAGAAGGGCACCTCAACCTCCGGTGTCATCGCAGCATTCAAGACTCTCACTCCGCTGCAATGTGCCCAGTTCCTCTCCGGGTAAGGAATCTTACTCTGTAGTTATTTTGGTGTCGCCCTAGCTGATCCCCGCCTCGCGCTAGTTGGCTTGCATGGACGTGTGATGCGTTCGATTTCTTCAGTGTGGCGCTCAGTCTGCAATCGCTCTCCAAGCAGTTTAATAAGCCGACAGCAGCGATAGTACGTCCACTTTGAGACTTTCGGGTGGCATTGTACCAAACTCGACATCTACTTAGACGACTGCAATCACTCTCACACTGTTGTTTAGATCGGTTGGCGCGGTAAGCTTCGGGGATGTTTCGTTTGACGAGCCCCATTTTTGAGTTGGTCCAGATCACCTTTGGTGTCCTGTCGGACCGTTTTGGACGCAGATGGCCACTTACCTGCAATCTGCTATTGTGCTGCTCTTTCTCTCTCGGTACCAGCTTCGTGCGTACATTCACCGAGTTTTTGGCCGTGCGATCGCTTTTTGGTGTTGCGATGGGTGGCATCTGGGGTCTTGCAGCTTCTACATCTCTCGAAAACCTTCCGGTTGAGCTTCGTGGTCTCGGGAGTGGTATCGTCCAACAAGGCTATGCACTCGGTTATCTCTTCTCTGCCGTCGTCAACATCGTCGTCGTCCCGCGTACCCCGCACGGGTGGCGTGCTATGTTTTGGACCGGTTCCTCCTTGCTCTTCTCTGCTGCTTGCTTGCGCGCCCTCATTCCTGAATCCGCTGTTTTCCTACGCGCAAAGGAGATAGAGAGGTCAAGGGGTACGGACACATCGCAGAAGACCAAGATCTTCTTGAGAGAAACAAAGGAAATGCTCAAACATCATTGGATGTTGTGTGTATATGCCATCCTGCTTATGGCTGGTGCGTCGTTTGGCATGGGCCCCCGCCACTATTTGGCATCGTCTCATTCGTGCTTCAAATTTCTTTTCTATCGTAGGCTTCAACTTCTTGTCCCACGGCTCTCAGGTGAGCACTTTCCCCTTTAGGACCATATGGAGGTTGCTGATTGGAACTGGTCGTGTACTCCTCTTGTAGGATCTGTACCCCACCTACTTGGAAACGTCCAAGGGCTTTACTTCACACAACGCGACTATAGCCACTATCGTCGGAAACTGTGTGCGTTCCTCTTCTTTTTCATAGCTTTCCTGCGTTGGGTGCTAGACCTCACATTGATCCACAGGGCGCAATTACGTGAGTATTTTAGGGTTTTATGTGGTCCAATTGACCGCATCATTTGGCAAATTTATAGCGGTGGTGCCATTGCAGGAAGCACGAGTCAATACCTGGGACGCCGACTGACTATAATGTACGCTGCATCTACTCTGGATGAATCGCTTGCCGCCGTCTGCTGATCATGCAAATTACCTACAGTGTCTTTATATTACTTGTCGGTGGTAGGTGCCAATTGAATGAGAGCGTTTGCTTCTAGTGTCACTGACTCAGCCCTGGTCTGGATCAATAGCATTCATCCCGCTCTGGATTATTCCTACTTCCTTTGCATCACTTGCTGCGGGTGCGTTCTGTGTGCAATTTGGAGTCCAAGGAGCGTGGGGTGTCGTATGTATCGTCTCTGCCTCGTAGATGTGTTTGTGTCGACTATGAGTGCCAGATCCCTATCCAATTGGCAGAGATGTCGCCCCCGGCATTTAGGGCGACATTCCCCGGTGTCGCCTACCAGCTCGGCAACGTACGTCTTGTTTTGAAGGGCTCTCGCAGCAGTAACTCATGTGACTAATGACAACTCGTTTGTTGTCGACGCACAGATGATCTCCGCTGCTTCCGCCCAGATTGAAGCTAGTACGTGCATGTCGCTCTTCGTTCTTCATTTTCTGTCTGACGACAAATCCGTCCACAGTTGGCGGAAAGAACTTCAAGTCGTACGTGGTGGAAGACGGCGTAAGAAAGACCGTCCCCGGATACGCGAAGGTGCAAGGCATCTTTATCGGGGTCGTTGCTGCCTTTGTGATTTTCATCACGCTCATCGGACCCGAGTACGTGTCATCCTCGGTTGATCGAGCGGCCTTCTTGAATCATTTGTTTGCGGTGCCACGCCAACTAGGAATCACGCTTCTCACTTTGAACAGCACAAGACGGCGTTCGAAGAAGGCGGTGGAAGTGACGATGCGATGATGGGTGACGAAGACGAGAAGGCCAGTGGTTCCATCAAGGATATGGACCAAGGGGGCACCAAGGTATGACGAACCATAAAAGGTTAGCCCCGGAGACAACGATTTGTACATGCGTCATGGCTTTTCGAATATACTGGGACGTCACCCACAAGCGATTTTGGCTCGACGTGTAAACCTATTGTTTTAGATGTAAACAATGCTCCTTGCCTTGTAACACCGGAAGCTGTTTCAAATTGATCCACTGTTTAGACCGACTCCCGAGTCGTTCTAGCTTTCCTTACCGGTTGCTTTCCAAATAGACACAAACAAGGTGTCACTCCTGAACAAGGGTACGTTTTAGCTTGGACGTCCAGTTCCGAGGAGAGACAGTACGGTACTCCTTCTTACCACACTAGTGGGTTTGTCAAGCCACAGGAGTATATTCAACACAAATGCCTCTTACAATTGTTGAGCTCCCCAAACACTCCTGACATGTGAGAAAGTCGGTAGGTCAGACAGCAGGGAGTCTCCTCCTACAGCACCTCGCTAAAGTCACGTCAAAAAAATTCCCAAGAATTTGATGTACCGTGGATCAAAGCATGATGTCGAGCATTCAAGTGCATTTTGATTCATAACTCTGTCCGGGACGCCTAGCTCGCACCAGCAGCCCTATTGTTCCACCAATATGGAGACGTCGCATGTAAGCTCTCTCTGTTCTCTTGTTTGTAGGATAATCTTCGCTAAACGGTCGGAGCTCAGCAGAGCGGGCCTGTTCCTTGAGGCTTGTTAAATGTGACATGTTGTTTATAGATGTGGGTCCCACCGCTTTGACCATCCTGTGTTTAATCACCCGCACTCGACACTTGTAGGCGCTTTGCCACACGGCAAGTACATATGCGAGCGTGTCTTCTGTTCTCCTGGGGCATTGAGAAAATTTCCCTCATCTCCATCTACCCTGCCCTATCATCCGAAGATGGGATGCATTAGCCCTCAAGATCTTGTGTTGTACACCACCCGCGCCGGGTCTGGTCAGGTGGGTGCTCAGACATATCCTCTCTTCAACTTGACTCTCCTCCCTTCTAGTATCACACTCACATCGTCAACCCTCCTCTCCACCCGGGAGCGATGCATGCAGATATGCCGAGGTTTTATATGTTGCTGGACCAGCGACGGGTTGAACGGGTACCTCGTCCGCCCCACCTCAGTCCTACTCATGAGACCTTTCCTGCGATCACATTTAGTGCACACGGATGGCCCGGTGTTCGCGTGAGAGATATCCTCAAGGGCACTGTTGTGATCGACACTCCGAATGATCTTGTTTTTGCACACCTCGGTTGGAGGTCGACTGTGGTTAATCTTGAGGTAAGCAAGCATATTCGGAGGCGACAATCGGTTATGCACTGACTGGCGGGACTATTCAAGTGGCCAGGGTATGACCCGAGGACTGTTGGCAAGCCGATGCTCGGGCGGATTAGCGTACGTCCGGACGAGCGAGACATGACGCGTCAAGAGCTCGCCAGAGAGATCTGCGCTCTCCTTATGGACTTTCATAAACGTATCTGTGTGAGCATTTCGCATTTCGTGTGTCACCCCCCTCTTTAATCCACTGCCGATGCTGGTTGTAGAGACACCCCATTGCCCCCAATTGGAAAAAATGGGTACTGACTTCAGGTCCCGAGGGCATTCGCGTGACGGACGTGGTCTTGCTCTCGATTCATTATTATCGGAACGTCTGGGTCCCCGAATTCTACGTGATTGAATGAAGGAACGGGGAGATGAGGTACTACTTTTATTGCATGACGCATTCCGCACTGCAGACTTGTCGTTTTTAAATCGCTCACATTATTCGTTCTGTATCGCTCAACCCTCGTTCTCTTATATCCACTGAGTTACAGTGCTGTATTACCAGATTTCACGCACGAGCCTTTGCTCATACTTAGTCTGTTTCTCGTTCGTCAGCGTTCTCTCCCCCTTTCCTTAGAATATCATTCTTATACCGAAGTAGAGGGCAATCGGTGGTATCTGACTTGGACGAGAGCACCACCATCCAGCAAAGACAGATGATGGTTTGAATCACCGCTTCCCTTAGCTGAGCCTCGGGTTTATACAGGAGTCTCAGCTTTTGAAATCGTCAATCGGGCTTACACTGGGAGGACGACGCGTAGAGTTACTTTTGTATTTCATACCCTCTTTTCTCAGCGGGCAGAGTTTAGAATGGGCTGCGTGTTCTAGCCGTTCCCCTTCCATGTTCTTACCGGACGTATGCCCCCACACGTGTGAATGCAACATGATCTGAATGAATATGCAGACGCATGGTTGTCATCTGCATCGTAGGGAACATTCGTATGGAGTATGAGCGGAGCCGTTAGTTGTGCACAGTATGTCGCGAAACAATCAGATGTGAATTGTATGCCCACTGTGATTTGAGTCATGCAGCCGAGACATGGCAAGTCTGACCAACGGCAGCAAGGTGAGTTTAGACGCCTACACAGCCGGGAGTCGAGTGAGAATAGGCACCCAAGGTCTGCCACATTCCGAGTAAGGAAACGTTTTTTGAAACAACTTTACATACCACAATCCAGTAAACCAAAACGCCTTGCCTCTTGACATTTCTTTCGACACCAATAATCGTGTAGTACTTGTGAGGATGTCATCGGTGAATGCTAGTGCGTAGTAGTCTTGAAAAGCAATTGAGGGTATGCTGATGACTCTGTAAGGGCAAACAATGATGTTTGACACTCAGAGCTCCGATTGGGTGTATGCAGTCTACTTCCACCCCGACAGAAAGCATCTCCTAGGTGGGAGTGCCACTGGGATTCGACTATGGCGACTCGAAGATGGCGAAGAGGTCAGGGTACAAAAAGTGAACTTGACAGCCATTTCAGTGTCGAGGGACGAGAGGTGGATTGCATGTGCCACTATGAATGGGGCCATTGTGTGGAACGCGGAGATGGACGAAAAGGTCATTCATGCGGAAAAAGGCCATTATGTGGGTGCAATCGACGTCTCTCCTGATTCAATGAAATTCGCCACTGGAACAGAAAAAGGTGTTGCATGCATCTGGAGCATCACAGAGGGGAAGAGACTCGTTGGCCCCCTCGTACACAACGAGCGAGTCCACAGCATCAAATTCTCTCCGAATAGTGATCTCATCGCCACTGCATGTGCTACTGGCTCGATTCACGTTTTCGACAGCCACAGTGGAGACGAGATCATCATCATTGAGGCTGCCGTACCTGCCATGTACACGATCACTTCAATTGCATGGTCAAGTGATGGTCGCAAAATCTTTTCAACATCCCGCGAGACGAAAGTCAAGTGTTTTGATGTCTCCTCTGGGTCTTTACTTGTGGAATCACCAGTTCTTGTTGATAGCGATGATGTCCTCTCTCTCGTCTTGTCTGCGAATGGCAAATTCATCGTCACCAGGGCACCATCATCAATTTCGCTCCTGGACACTTCAACACTGACTCGCATTAGCCCTATCATCGAGGGTGATTGGTCGTGGTCAATTTCCATTTCGCCAGACGATGGTTACCTTGCAGCTGGACGACGAGATGGGAAAATTGAGATCCGTGATCTCGGCTTGATTCTCCCAGATAATTATGGTCCTTTCCATGTAAGTATCTGTACCTTCATTGTCCCAGAATATCATTTTCCACCACTGAATGAGTTGTGCTAATCCTGCATACAGCAGGAAGATCCAACCAAATCCAACCCGCTCGAGTCTCGTGGACATAGTAAAGATGATGATGATGTTCTCGAGGTACCGGTCCCTTGACCATTACCTGCGGATATATTTCTCACGATAAGCCAGCATGAGCTGCCGCCGAGTACACAGGGTCCTCAATTCAACTATGACGAAGTTTGTGACCATGTTGTTCCCTTTCTATCTGTACTAACTCCCCTGAAGCCACCGTCCCCATTGTCCGAGCATCGGCGGGAGGATGAGACACCACCAGTTGGCCCATCTCATGCCAAGTCTGTCGAGTCATCGCAGGACCACTCAATATTTAAAAAGTGGCGACCATGGAAGAGTAGCAGGGACCTATCCTCAGATCTCCCTCGCTTTGGACAGTTGCGCCTTCCCGCCAACCGTCGGTCTCCTTCCCACTCCTTAACGAGAGTGGACAACACAGATGCAGCACCTTCAGGGATGGCCACAGGTCAACGTCAACGAGTGAGCACTTGTTGAGGTCTGATGGACGAAGGAATCTAATGTGACTCATATCGTTGTAGCGAGCGGTTTGGAAACCTGTCATAAGGCCACAGGTTCATAATTCCTCGAATCCGCATGCATCCTGGACTTAGTATATGTTACAGCATAAGTCGCGTACCAAGACGACTATTCTCGGGCGTCCAAATGAAGGTACTGCCAGCAGTGCACAACATGGTTCAAATACAAGGGTGGCAAATTTGGTGCGTCGTTTCTGGTGGTGTGAACCTTGTCAAGATCACACACGTCCCATTAGGCGCAACAGTCGAACGGTCCATCTCAACCCTCCACCATGGGGGTCGACGTAGTGGTGGGCGTTACCTCTTTTAATTTACATTATTAAACTCATGACGGATCAGCACCAGCAAGGATCAGGCTATGCCACCATTGCAATTAGGATACCTGCATGGATGTTGTGTTTCCGTTCAGATGCGCATGACGAGACCCATCGCTGATATGACAATTTTTTCCATCTAATACATACAAATTTAATCTGGATCACAAAGTGTTGGGACACCGAATTGGTACAGTATCAACCTTGTGTATGTAGTGGGGATACGTCACGACTTGCATACTCACTTGCCTCCATGCGGAGCCGGATGCTGACACTTGGTCGCCCCAGCAGAGCTGAGCGACGAAGCTCAAGGGCTGGGTGGACTCGAAAAAAGCCTATACCATTACTGCAGAGGTATCTGCCTCACTGAACGGATACCCAGTGGACTTCATCCGGATTCGTGGTGGTCATTCTGTAGCACGAGAACAAACTAACGGCGTGATAAGTACATGCAGCGAGGTTAACGAGAGTGGGGTTCACCTCAGTCGATGCAGGAAGACAACGAACTGAGATATCCGGGAGAAAGGCGTGTGCCTTTTATATGTGTGCATGGAGTCAGAAAAGGGCAAAGGTATAAACGATGCAAAGGGAGCTATCATAGAAAGGAAGAGCTCGATTGACAGGTCGACAGACGTAAAGTAGGATAAAGTATCGTAGTCCGTAGCTGCGAAGTTCAAAAGGAGTAAATCTGTCTGGAAAGCGTTAAATATGACTGCAGTTCGCACCAATCCTCCGACAGTAGTGCGCTTGTTAATCTAACACAATCGTCTGGGAAGCTTAATCTTTTCGTTAGTTGGCGTCATGAGAGACTTATAGAGGCACTTGCGAAATGTGCTCGCGATTCGAGGGTGTTCGGACGACATATCCCCTCCTGGTCGAGCTCCTCTCGCAGAGATCCAATCCCCTATGCCTTTCCCTGCAAATTTAAGACTGTTCTTCCTTGCCAAGCGTCCCTACCTGGAGCTCCTGTCTCCATGGAATATGGACGTTCAACAACAATTCCTTCGATCCTCCGTCTCAGGACAGTCATATCCCTCAGAAGTGCCTTGCTTCCCAGCACCCCTCTCGTGGAGATACTCACTTCATTCCTCAGACTCCAGTGACTGCTCCCATCACGGAGGGCCCAACCAATTGTGAGCATTGGGCTGCTTGTGGATATGATACTTGATTTTATCATCGCCGTGAATCTGATCACTACATATCCAGGAATACCTAACCAGATACAGAGGCCACGCTATAGCAAACCCCCATCTTGCGGAAAAAGCTGTTCGATGTACTATCCTTCAATGGATCACCCGCCCATGTCTCTTGCGCAGACGATTTAAGCATACCTCTCTGCACCAGAGGAGCCGTCACTACTCTGGAGAACCCTCCCGAGAAGCAAGAGACCAACAAGGAGTCAGTGGCCCGAGGGTATAAGACACAAATTAGCTATCGACGAAGATGCGAAGATGTCAGCAGATGTCGTCGAGTCCCTGATTGGTGTTGCGTACCTCTAAGGTGAGTTTGATCTTAGCGTGTCGTGTGTCCAGTTGTTCGGGCTAGGAAGGAATCAGATGGCACACTCTCCCTGAATACATCGAGATGGCATTGTCTCATGCCGAGTACACCAATGAGGTGTTGACACAGTTAAAAACATGGGACGCATGTTGGCATTCATGCTTCAGCAAAGACTGTTGCTTGTCGAATCGCTTATGCATGCAAGTCATCAGAACGACGATCGGAACGCGTCGTACGAGTGCATGGAGTTTCTCAGTGGTGTACTGCTCGACATGGACATTGCGAATTTCCTGTACAAATATCATGGGAGAGCGTAGTGTGAATCGCACACCGGTTACTCTGCAGCCAAGACATGATAAGGGCTGGCAGGTCTGCTGATGGCAGTGAGGAAGGTGACTACTTGCGTGGTCGTCGGGCGGCCATGACTCAAGAATAGGCACCCGTGACACAAGGCGTCTACTTGAACGGACCATATTAAGAGTCAGGAAACGTGCTTATGGAACAACTTTGCGCACCGCCTCCCAGTAAACCAAAACATACCGTTTCTTGACATTCCGACACCGACATTCGTGTAGCATCTGCGAAGATGTCGCTAATGAACACCGGTGTGTGGTAGCTTTCAAGGGCGATTCGGTGTATGCTGACGATCCAGGAAGACCAAACAACAATCCTTGACACTAGCTCCGGCTGGGTATACGTGACCTATTTCCACCCTGACAGAAAGCATCTCATAAGTGGGGGTGATAATGGGATTCAACAATGGCGACTTGAAGATGGTGAAAAGGTTGGAAAGTCCAGAGGAAAGGGCTTGAAGGCCATTTCTGTGTCAAAGAACCAGAAGTGGATTGCATATGCCACTTCGAGTGGAGCAGTCGTGTGGAATGCCGAGACGGACGAGGAGGTCGTCCATGTGGAGGACGGCCATTACGTGGGCACAGTCGATGTCTCCCTTGACTCAATGAAATTCGCCACCGGGACAAAAAATGGTGTTGCATGCATCTGGAGCATCGCAGAGGGGAAGAGACTTGTTGGACCCCTCGAACACGACGATCGAGTCCACAGCATCAAATTCTCTCCAAATGACGACCGCGTCGCCACTGCCTGCTCTACTGGCTCGATTCACATATATGACAGTCACAGCGGCGATGAGATCATCGTCGTTAAGGCTACGCTACCTATCATGGACACGGTCACTTCAATTGTGTGGTCGGGCGATGGTCACAAAATTTTTTCAACATCCCTCAAGAAGAAAATCAAGTGCTTTGATGTTTCCTCTGGATCTCTACTCGTGGAATCACCAATTCTCGCTAGTGGCCATAAAGACATCTACTCTATTGTATTGTCTGCAAATGGGAAATTCATTGTCGCCGTTGGAGAGCAGTCAATTTCATTCCTGGAAACATTAACACTGACTCGCATTGTCCCTGTCATTGAGGGTAATTGGATGTGGTCAATCTCCATTTCGCCGGACAATAGCTACCTCGCAACTGGACAATGGGATGGGAAAATTGTCATTCACGACCTCAGCAAGATTCTTCCAGACATCTATGGTCCTTTCCATGTAAGTATTTCTGCCCTCGTTTTCAGGTGAGCTCCATACTGACATTCATGTAGGTTGTTACTGACGAAGCACAACAAAACGAGCAACCTTCGTCATCGCATGGACACGACGATGAATTATCTGATCCCGATCTAGTAGGAGATTGTCATTTGCGTCACGGAAAGAGTCGTGTTGACCCCACATACAACAGGAAGATCCCGCTAAGTCCAACCCAGCCAAGTCTGACAATCATAGTGAAGATGATGGTGATCTCCTTGAGGTACGAGTCCCTTTGTCTTCCCCTCCAATTTGGTTTCGTATGGTGATTTCTAGCGCGAGGTACCGTCGGGCACATCAGATGTTCAGTTCAATTATGACGAGGTTGGTGATCATTTGATTCCTATTTGACGTGTTTTGACTCTATTCAAGCCACCGTCTCCGACGTCTGACCATCCAAAAGAGAATGAGACACTGCCAGCCAATGCCAACACTGTCGAGGTGTCGCAGGGCTATTCAGTATTTAAAAAGTGGTGGCAAAGGAAGGTGGGGAATGATCCCATTTCGCATCACCCTGGTCGACGCTTCGGAAAGTCACACCAGCCTGCCGACCATCAATCACCTTCTCACACCCCCTCGAGAGCAGACAACACAAATATAGGTCCTTCGTGGATGGCTGCAGCTGAGCGTAAGCCAGTGCGTGCTCTTCCTCGTAGACATTGGATGCAGTTCTATCTAACATATTATCTCAGCGAACGGTTGCAAGGGCATTCAGGAAGCGTGAGGTTGGCTTTTCCTTGAACATTTGTATGTGGGAACTCATCATACATTTACAGGATAACAAGCCATCCTCCAAGCACACTGTCCCCGATCAACCAAGTAACGATGCTTCCCATGGCGAGCAGCGTGCTGCAGACCCGAGTGTGGTGCACTCAGTACGTACCTGCTCGTCTGGTGATGATACTGCTCGACATGATGATGACTGCACATCTTATTAGGCACCACGACAAGGGAGTGGTGATCCATCCGAACCCCCCGCCGCGGGGGTCCACGTCATGGTGTGCATCATTTGCTCGCTTTACATTTGGTAGATGGCTCAATATGCATGACGGGACCAGCGTCAACAAGGATCCGACAATGCTACCATCGCGATCAGAATGCCTACTATCTTCGTCAGGATACCCACGTGGATGTTGTGTATCCGCTCAGATGCACATGACGAGACCCGAGATTGATAGGTCATTTTCCCATTCAAGATACGTCAACATTGGGACACCCAATTGGTGCGATATTGAGCTCATGGAAAGCCAAAGACGACGGGTGCTTTCTCAGCATCAGGTAGCCTGAGTTCTTCGGTGGACCTCCCCCACTTTGAGCACTTACGTACCATCAATGGAGTATGTCAGAATTTGCGACTAGATATTATCGGATGTCAAGGTGTACAAGTGCAACACTGCTGATTTCTACGTCAGCTACGCCACGGCTTTCGGGTCCTTGTCTCAAGTATCGCCCACTCCTTCGCTTCCCATAATAACCCGTCTATTGCGTCGTATAAGGAAGTTTTCCATGGCCTAATTCAGAACGAATTTAATAAGGGCCAGTACTTGGGCCCATTTACACGACATGCGCTTGAGCAGCACACAAGGCCGTTCCAGACCTCGCCGATAACACTAATGCCTATGTCAGGCAAGCTCTGGTGCTACCGCGCCATACAAAACCTTTCCTACCCCTCCGTGCCACCCCTGCACGTACCCCTTTCCATTAATTCTCAAATCTCCCCAGATAAATTCCCGTGCTCCTGAGTTGCCCTCCAGACAACTTGCACCCTCATTTACTCACTTCCCCCAGGATGTCAGGGTGCAACCAGAGATGTGGTCGAGGCCTATCGCACCATTCCCCTGCACCCGTCCCAATGGCGGGCGTTCGTGGTGAAGACCTCAGTATTGGAGGATACAGCAAACTATAGGTTTAGCAGTTAGGCTATACATGTGGTGAGTAAGCAGTGTCTATAGTGAGTGACGAGTGTGGGTTCACCTCCAGTCAGTGGTAACGGACTAGAGGGAGTGGGAAGGAGTGGATGAGCCAGTATAACGGTAGTCCGAAAAAGGGAGAGTGGGGAGAGTGGGTTAGGATTAGGTATGTGACTATGAACGTTGCTTGGCCTGGTCTCTGACACTCAGAAGATCCACTGCTCTGTGTTGAAACTGCAGAATACTTGTAGTCACTAAGTATCCTAAGGTAACTAATGGTCCGATGTAATTGTTAGCTTATGTAAGCAGTAGATCGTAGGTAATCAACATATTCCAACACTCTGTGCTTTGGTTATGGCCCATCTGCAGGGACTTACAGCGCATTCTGAGATGCCGCACTCGACATCATGCGAACCAGCGGCATCGGACCCATTCTAGTCTAGGTAGACGACGACCTGTTCATACGGTGCCCACCGACTTGGTCCCGCAATACTACGCCACGCGCTCCGAGCAGGCACACAGGATCTCCCGTAATGGCGGCAAATTAACCGACGGTGGCAGGATCTACTACAGGGCAACTCCTCGCCACCGGACACCTCGAGGAATTCGCCCAAGGCTGCGCCTGCCGATTCGTGCGCCCCCCGTAGATATGGGTAGTATTGACCAAGGAATACACTACCCGTATTCTTTAACACACATCGACTCCGCTTCGAACATCCTCGGCATTCCCTGGGAGCCATCTAGAGACATCCCATTTTCCTCCAGACCCACCTACCTCGGTTTCACCTGGGACTTACACAACAAGACAGTCAGGCTCACTGAGAGAAATACAAACATGCTATCCAAAATTGGCTTTAAACGACTGCTCATACCCTAGCTGAGGTACAGTAGTTACACGGTCGAATCAGCCCTCGTCATTCCCGAAGGCTCTGCTTATCGCTTCAGAGCATGCTCGGCGCCTTCCCAACCAATCCATTCATGCCCCGATGCCAGCTGCGCGGAACCGACGACGAGCTGAACTGGTGGCTACGGCCACCCGCTACACCCATCCCCCACTTCCCACACACCACCGACTTACCTGCTGTCTCCGATGCCAGCTCCAGTCACGGCCTAGCGATCGTCATCGGCACCCAATGGCGAGCTTGGCGGCTCACACGCACATGGAATAGAGACACACGAGACATCGGGTGGGCGGAAAGCATCGCGTTTGAACTCCTCATCCGCTCCCTACTCACCCTAGACCTGATCAGTACGCCATGCAAGGTTTATTGCGGCAACCATGGCGCCGTCGACACATGGCGGAAGGGCCGATCTCGCAACAAACCCACCAACGCAGCGTTCCGCCATGTCCTTGCCCTCTTAGCATCCCCTTCCCGTCACGTATTCATCAATTACATCCCGACCAAACACAACCCAGCAGATGGACCGTCCCGGGGACTTTATATCCCCTCTGAATCTCTCCCCTCGTATCTACCCACACACCCCGCACTCGACGGACTCATCCTCGACTTCGACGACCCCCGGTGCACTTCCCTCTGCATCTAACATCAATCTTGCCCATCCACCCGCGCTCATCTCCCTCCGAGAGCCGCGCCTCCGACCCACCTCACTTCCGCACACATCACGACACCTCCGCTCCCTCCAACGCCTCCGTCACCGCTACATTCGGCACGTACCCTTCAAGCCGCCCCTCCGAACTCCGCACCTCTTGCCCTGCTAGGGACTGCCTGGAAAAATGGATCCCGTACCTGAGTGCCTCGCTTCAACCACTACCGCCCGCCACTCAGAACCTGCAGGACCGGATCAAAATGCTCCACGGCTAGGCAGACATCACCCGCACCTCCTATGGCACCGGGCTCCTCATATACCATATCTTCTGCGACTCCAGGGAAATCCCCGAGACCGACTGCACTCCGGCCTCCAATGGCTTAATATCCTCCTTCATTTCCACCCTCACGGGTTCCTATTCAGCCTCCGCAATTCACAATTACCTGCATGGTGTGAAAGTATGGCACACGCTTTACAGCCTCCCCTGGAGCTTACACGATGACCAAATCCATGCCATGCTGCGAGGGGCCACGAAACTAGCCCCGTCCTCTCTGAAGCGTGACAAATGAATCCTGATGACAGTAGATATGATGACAGCCATTAGGGGGCAAGTAAGCAGCAGCGACTCCCTCGACATCGCATTCTTTGCATGCCTCCCAACCCTGCTTTACTCTGTTGCGTGGGTGGGCAAATTCACAGTACTTCGCCTTCACAGCCCTTTCAACCCAGTAGATCATATCAATCCGGCCCACGTGCGGGACGAGGTCGATTGCGATGGCTATTCGCACTCCCCCGCACTAAGTCCACAAGGCGAGGAGGAGGTCAATTGGGTCTGCCAGGATGGCCCTACTGATCTACTGACGGCATTTGACCACACATGCGCCTCAATGACCCCCCCCAGCTCCAGTCCGGTATTCGCCTTCCGTTGGAAAAACGGACATCGACCACTCATGCGCCAAATCTTCCTGAACAAACTCAGCAAACTGGCAAGAGCCCCAGATGCCGGCCCAGTTAAGGGCCACAGCATCTGCATCGGCGCCACCCCCGAATATTTGCTATGCGGGATACCCTTCGACGTGATGAAATTCAAGTGTTGGTGGGCCAGCGATGCCTTCCAGTTGTATCTAAGAAAGCACAACTAGATACTCGCGCCATACATTCAAGCTCTCCCACCCGACGCAGCCACCGCGATCGGCCCATCGCAATGCCATCCGTCCGCCGACCTTAGTGAAGTAAGTCACGCCCTTCCTAAAGTCCGGGACCCGAGCGTCCACTCCGTCGCGTCAGGACTTCCTGAAACCCCTAGACCGCGACCGGTCGGCACATTCGCCCACACCACGCATCCACACCTCAGCTCCTACTCTCAGCCAACCGCCAGCGGACACCTTAATGAGTAGCAAAGAGGTGATTGTGACATACGGTAGGACTCATTTGCTATAACGGCCTAGCTATGAGATCAAGTGGCAGCTATGCTGAACCCCCATATAAGCTGTGGTACCCGCCGATGTGCTCGATATTTCTCTCTTGGAACCTACCAGGCTCACTGGCAGCGAGGGAAGGTTGCCTCTTTTGGGGGTCGACGTTGCATGAGGATGGCATAGGTCAATGATTCCAAGATCAAATTTTGGCCAGCAATTTGCGCACTTTCGAACGTCTTCAGAGTGCATACAGACCATTCCTATCTTCGATTCTTGGCCGAACAAACCAGGTTGAGCGATGCAAGGCAGATCTGGGTATCTAGGCAAAGGCACAGACGTGACTTGAAATTTCATAGTTTTCTCAAAACCCTACCTTCGTCCTCATCGCGCAAGCCCACGATCGCAACAAACCAAAAGAACCATGGGTCCCGGAGACCACGATACTCTACGATGACATCTCCTGGGAAGGCCTGTTCCGCGCGGGTGTACTTCGCAGTTATGGACAAAATAAAGAGTTGTGTCTCAGCCGATCTCGCGTTTTGGACCACTCCATGCATTGCCCCTCGGACCCAACCACCAACTTTGGCAATCAGACACATTAAGATGTGGCTTTGACTGGCGTACGATCTTTTCCTCTGCATCCAGAGACATTGCAATTCGCTTATCCATGGCTGTCGACAGCATGTAGGTCCCGAAGCCACATGCGATTCATAGATGCATCCTACCATTGTCTTCTTCGTTGTTATCCGGTGTTATCTCTTCACTCACTCCAGGCTGCTGGGCCACACTGCCCATTTTATCCTTTGGGTCACCGGCACCCGTCTCAACACTTTGATGACAATGGTCACAACATATCGACACCATTTGTGGACGGTATAAATGCAAAGACGAGCCCCTGTTCTCTGTCCGACATACCTTGAGAGCACATCCTATCCTCTACTCCGAGTAGAGTGCCACCTTTCCGCTATTTTACCCCATTGTTTCTTCCTAGCATGTCATGTGCAGACGTATACCATGTTCAACACATGTATATTACACTCCAGAACAGTGGTACTGGATCTGACCAGATACGCATGTGTCCACCAAGAGTGTTCCTTATTCTAATGAGTGTCCCTGTCGATAGTACTATGCTTGTGCTGTTAGCCAGCCTGTCCACCCTGGAGCTATGCACACACCAATACCACAATATAATGGATTGCTGTCAGCGCTGTATTGAGCACATGCCACGTCCACTGCACCTCACTCCTCCCTATGAAAGCATCCCACCATCACCTTCAGTGCTGGCGGTTGGGCTGGTGTCCATGTAAAGGATATCCTGAAGGATATAGTCATCGTTGACGACGCGAACGACACAGTGTTTGGGCATCAAGGTCAATCGTGGTGAACCTCGAGGTATGAGCGGTGGCTTTGTGCTACAGTGCTTTGTTGTTTGTTCTGAAGTGTGACCCTCATAATGGCCAGGCTATGATCCCATGCATACGAGGATCGACATGCGTCCTACTGTAGAAATCGAGAATAGGCACTCAAAGACACAAGGCGTCTGCCATATTAAGAGTAAGGAAACGTTTTTTGGAACAACTTTACGCACCATGACCCAGTAAACCGAAACACCTTGCTTCTTGACAGTTCGATACCAACGATCATATAGCACTCGTGAGGATGTCATCGATGAATGCTGGTATGTAGTAATTTTGAAATGCAATTGAGGGTATGCTAATGACTCAGAAAGGCCAAACGATGATGTTTGACACTCAGAGTTCCAGCTGGGTATATGCAGTCTATTTCCACCCCGACAGAAAGCATATCCTAGGCGGAAGTAGGAATGAGATTCGACTATGGCGACTCGAAGATGGCCAAGAGGTCAGAGCGCAAAAAGTGAACTTGTGGGCCATTTCTGTGTCGAGGGATGAGAGGTGGATTGCGTGTGGCACTGCAAGCGGGGCGATTGTGTGGAATACCGGGATGGATGAAAAGGTTATCAATGTGGAGGACAACAAATCTGTGGATGCAATCGACATCTCTCCTGACTCTGCAAGACTTGCCACCTGGACAAATAGTGGTATTGCATGCATCTGGAACATCCCTGGTGGGGAGAGACACGTTGGCCCCCTCGAACACAACGGTGCAGTCCACAGCATCAGATTCTCTCCGAATGGTGACTACATCGCCACTGCCTGCTCTGCTGGCCCAATTCATATTTTCGACAGCCATAGCAGTGACGAAATCATCATCATTGAGGCTGCTATACCTGACATATTCCCAGTCATTCCAATTGCATAGTCGGGCGATGGTCACAAAATTTTTTCAACATCCCACGAGAAGAAAGTCAAGTGTTTTGATGTTTCCTCTGGATCTCTGCTTGTGGAGTCACCAGTTCAGTTCTCATTGATGGTGATGAAGACATCTACTCTATCGTCTTGTCTGCAAATAGGAAGTTCATCGTCACTGTCACAAGCCCATCAATCTCGTTCTTGGATACTTCAACACTGACTCGCGTTAGCCCTGTCATTGGGGGTGATTTGATGTGGTCAATCTCCATTTCGCCAGACGATAGTTACCTTGCAGCTGGACGAGAAGATGGAAAAATTGAGATCCATGATCTCAGCTTGGTTCTTCTGGACGTCTATGGTCCTTTCCATGTAAGTATCTGTACCTTCATTGTCCCAGAATATCACTTTCCATAACTGGACGAGTTGTGCTGATCCTGCATACAACAGGAGGATCCAACCAAATTCAACCCGCTCAAGTCTGGTGGACATAGTAAGGATGATGATGTTCTCGAGGTACCGGTCCCTTTTCATTTACCTACAGATATATTTCTCACGATAAGCTAGCATGAGCTGCCATCGAGTACACAGGGTCCTCAATTCAACTATGACGAAGTTTGTGACCATGTCGTTCCTTTTCTATCTGTACTAACTCACCTCAAGCCACTATCTCTGATGTCCGAGCATCTGCAGGAGGACGAGACACCTCCGACTGACTCTTCCCATCTCAAGGATGTTGAGACACCACATGGCCGTTCAATACTCAGAAAGTGGAGGCAAAGGAAGAACAGGGAAAACACCACATCATATCATTCTGGTCAACACTCTGAAAAGTCACGCCAGCCTGCCGATCGTCAATTGCCTTCCTACTCCCCCATGAGAGCAAATGATACAAATGTGGAACCTCCAAGAATAGCCACAGGCCAATGTCAACGAGTGAGCACTTGTTGAGGTCTGATGGACGAATGAATCCAATGTGTCTAACATATCATTGTAGCAAGCGGTTTGGAAACCTGTCATAAGGCCACAGGTTCATAATTCCTCGAATCTGCATGCATCCTAGACTTAGCACATGTTACAACATAAGTTGCTTGCCAAGACTACAATTCTCGGGCATCCAAACGAAGGTACTGCCAGTAGTGCACAACATGGTTCAAATACAAGGGCGATAAATTCGGTGCGTCGTTTCTGGTGGTGTGAACTTTGTCAAGATCACTCACATCCTATTAGACTCAGCAGCTAAATGATCCATCTCAACCCTCCACGGTGGGGGTTGATGTAGTGGTGGGAGTTACCTCTTTTAATTTTACATTATTAAACTCATGGCGGATCAGCACCAGCAAGGATCAGGCTATGCCACCATCGCGATTAGGATATCTGCATGGATGTTGTGTTTCCGTTCAGATGCGCATGACGAGACCCATCGCTGATATGATGATTTTTTCCATCTAATACATACAAATATAATCTGGATCATAAAGTGTTGGGACACCGAATTGGTACAGTATCAACCTCGTGTATGTCGCTTACAGCATCGGTGTAAGTCCTGATAGTCTTGGCCCATTCATCGTTGAGCTAGCTGGGATATTCAATTCACCTGATGGTCATGGGGAAGACAGTGTCTCACGGATTAGAGATGGTGCAAGCCTGTAGACTATCTACTAGGGCGGGGTGTGCGTCCACAGGTAGTTCGAGCAGTAAAGTGAGAAAGTAGCCGTCTTGACAGTGAAAGTGCATCAGGATCACGATGCATCACCCATCTTGACATGTACACATCTGCCCATGCCCTCTATGCGAATACAAGCTCACACAAATCTATCCTTCAAATGCTGACACATGGTTGCCCCAGCGGAGTTGAGCAATGAAGCTCAAGGGCTAGGTAGACCCGAAAGGGGTCTACACCATTACAGCAGAGGTATCTACCTTAGTGAACGAATACTCAGTGGACTTTACCTGGGTTCGTGGTGACCAATCGTCTGGGAAGCTTTGCCATGTCGTTAGTTGGCATCATGAGAGACTTATGGAGGCACTTGCAAAATATGCTCGTGACTCGAGGGCGTTTGGACGATATATTCCCTCCTGGTCGAGCCCCTCCCGCAGAGATCCAATCACCTACTCCTGCTGCCTTTCACCGAAATTTTAAAGTTGCTCTTCTCCCTTGCCAAGCATCCGTACCAGGAGTTCCTAGCTCCATAGAATATGGATGTTCAACAACAATTCCTTCGATTCTCTGTCTCAGGACAGTCATATCCTTCAGAAGTGCCTTGCTTCCCAGTGCCTCTCTCGTGAAGATACCCTTTTCATTCCACAGACTGCAGTAACTGCTCCCATCATGGAGGACCCAACCAACTATGAGCACCTCAGGTTGCCTGTGGATATGATACTTGACTTTTCATTGCTGCAAATCCGATCACTACATATCCAGGAATATCTAACCAGATACACAGGCCACACTATAGCGAACCCCCATCCTGCAGAGAAGGCTATTCGACGTACTATTTTTCAATGGATCACCCACACATGTTTCTTGCGCAGACATTTAAGCATACCTCTCTACACCAGAGGAGCTCATCACTACTCTGGAGAGACCTCCCGAGAAGCGAGATACCAACTCAGAGCCAGTGGCCGGAGGGGATAAGGCACAAAGGAGGCATGAGCAAATATCGACGAAGATGAGAAGATGTCGGCAGACATCGAATCCCTGATTAATGTTGCGTACCTCCATGGCGAGTTTGACCTTGGCACGTCGTGTGCTCAGCTGTTCGGGCTAGGAATCAGATGGCGCTCTCTCCCTGAATACATTGAGATGGCATTGTCTCACGTTGAGTACATCAACGAGGTGTCGACACAGATAAACAACGTGGGACGCATGTTGGGATTCATGTTTCAGCAAAGGCTGTTGCTCGTTGAGTTGCTTATGCACGTAAGTTATCAGAACGACGATCAGATCGTGTCGTACGAGTGCATGGAGTTTCTCAGGGATGCGCCGCTCGACATAGACACCGTAAATCTCCTGTACAAACATCATGGGAGAGCGTAGTATGAATCGCACACCGGTTATTCTGCAGCCAAGACATGACAAGGGCTGGCAAGTCTGCTGATGGCAGTGAGGTGAGCTTTGCAGAAGGTGACTGCTTGCGTGGTCGTCGAGCGACCCTGATTCAAGAATAGGCACCAGTGGCACGAGGCATCTGTGTCAACAGACCATATTAAGAATCAGGAAATGAGCTTATGGAACAGCTTTGCGCACGGCAATCCAGTAAATCGAAACGCCTTCCTTCTTGATATTTCGACACCAACGATCGTGTAGCACTCGTGAGGATGTCGTCGACGAACACTGGTGTGTAGTAGTTTTAAAAAAGCAATTGAGGGTATGCTGATGACTCAGTAAGGCCAAGCGATGATGTTTGACACTCAGAGCTCCGAATGGGTATATGCAGTCTA
This sequence comes from Pulveroboletus cf. rosaemariae, assembly GCA_038089275.1. Classification (NCBI taxonomy): domain Eukaryota; kingdom Fungi; phylum Basidiomycota; class Agaricomycetes; order Boletales; family Boletaceae; genus Pulveroboletus; species Pulveroboletus cf. rosaemariae. The sequence goes on from JBBPKN010000354.1 coordinate 25,079, forward strand.
CTTCCACCCCGACAGAAAGCATCTCCTAGGTGGGGGTGATAATGGGATTCGACTATGGCGACTCGAAGATGGCCAAGAGGTCAGGATGCAAGAAGTGGACTTGTTGGCCATTTCTGTGTCGAAGGACAAGAGGTGGATCGCGTGTGCCACTTCTAGTGGGGCCATTGTGTGGAACGCGGAGATGGACGAAAAGGTCATCGATATGGAGAACAACCAGGCCGCGGGTGCGATTGATGTCTCTCCCGATTCAACGAAATTCGCCACCGGGACAAAAAATGGTGTTGCATGCATTTGGAGCATCCCAGAGGGGAAGAGACTCATTGGCCCCCTCAAACACGACGGTGCAGTCGCAGGAATCAAATTTTCACCGAACGGCGACCATATCGCCACTACCTGCTCTACTGGCTCATTTCATATTTTCAATAGTCACAGCGGTGATGAAACCATCGTTATTGACGCTAAAATACCAGGTAGAATGGCCACAGTCATTCCAATTGCGTGGTCAAGCGATGGTCGCAAAATTTTTTCCACATCAGATGAGAAGAAAATCAAGTGTTTTGATGTCTCCTCTGGATCTCTGCTTGTGGAATCACCAGTTCTCATTGACAGTAATGACATCTACTCTATCGTCTTGTCTGCAAATGGGAAATTCATCGTCACTGTCGCAAGGCCATCAATTTCGTTCTTGGACACTTCAACGCTGACTCGCATTGGCCCTGTCATTGAGGGTAATTGGATGTGGTCAATCTCCATTTCGCCAGACGATAGTTACCTTGCAGCTGGACGACGGGATGGGAAAATTGAGATCCGTGATCTCGGCTTGATTCTTCCAGATAATTATGGTCCTTTCCATGTAAGTATTTCTGCTCTCATTGTCAGGTGAGTTCCATGCTGACATCCATGTAGGTTTTTACTGACGAAGCACAACAAAACGAGCAACCTTCATCGCATGGACACGACAACGAATTATTTGATCCCAATCTAGTAGGAGATTATCATTCGCGTTAGGGAAAGAGTTGCATTGACTCCACATGCAACAGGAAGATCCCGCTAAATCCAACCCGGCCAAGTCTGACAGTCATAGTGAAGGCGATGGTGATTTCCTAGAGGTAAGAGTCCCCTTGTCTTCCCCTCCAAGTTGGTTTCGCATGGTGATCTAGCGCGAAGTACCGTCGGGCACATCAGGTGTTCAGTTCAATTATGACGAGGTTGGTGATCATTTGATTCCTATTTTACTTGTGTTGACTCTATTCAAGCCACCGTCTCCAACGTCTGACCATCCAAAAGAGGATGAGACACTGCCAGCCAATGCCAACTCTGTCGAGCCATCGCAGGGCTATTCAGTATTCAAAAAGTGGCGGCAAAGGAAGATGAGGAATGAATCCACTTCGCATCATCATCCTGGTCGACGATTCGGAAAGTCACACCAGCCTGCCGACCATCAATTGCCTTCTCACACCCCCGCGAAGGTAGACGACACAAATATAGGTCCTTCGTGGATGGCTGCAGCTGAGCGTAAGCCGGTACGTGCTCTTCCTCGTAGACGATTAGATGCAGTTCTATCTATCATATTATCTTAGCGGACGGTTGCAAGGGCGTTCAGGAAGCGTGAGGTTGGCCTTTCCTCGAACATCTGTATGCGGGAACTCATCACACAATTACAGGATAACAAGCCATCCTCCAAGCAGACTGTCCCCAATCAACCAAGTAACGATGCTCCCCATGGCGGGCAGCATGCTGCACACCCAGATGTGGAGCACATAGTGTGTACCTGCTTGTCTGGTGATGATATTGCTTGTCTTGATGACTGCACACATTATTAGGTGCCACGACGAGGGAGTGGTAATCCATCCGAACCCCCTGCCACGGGGGTCCACGTCATGGTGTGCACCATCTGCTCACTTTACATTTGGTAGATGATTCACCGTGCATGTCGGGAACAGCATCAACAAGGATCAGACAATGCTACCATTGCAATCAGAATGCCTACTATCTTCGTCAGGATACCCACGTGGATGTTGTGTATCCGCTCAGATGCACATGACGAGACCCGGAATTGATAGGTCGTTTTCCCATTCAAGACATTCAAGATACGTAAACATTGCGACACCCAATCAGTGCGATATCGAGCTCATGCAAAGCCAAAGACGACGGGTGCTTTTTCAACATCAGCTTACCATCAGTTCTTCAGTAGACCCCTCCACTTTGAGCACCTACGTACCATCTATGGAGTATTTCAGAATTTGTGACTAGATAGTAGCTAAAGTCGAGGTGTACAAGTGCACCAAGAACAGACGAGGATAAATATCATGTACAAAGATCTGTTTATTATTCACGACATGTTCATCCCTCCATCCACGGCAATCTATCAAAATAATTCAGCATACCATCCTCATTCAACCAATCAGAGAATCACAACCCGAACTTACACATTGTCCTGTCAAGTCAGCGTCAGAAAAGGTGTGGCTGCTGTAACGAATGAAACATGTACCGGTTATAAAGTGCGCTTCCTCCGAGGCGAGGTAGCTGACGAGGCTTGCGACGTGTTCCGGTTGACCGTCGACCTTGATTGGCCTGCTCATCAGGCTCTGTCGGGTGTGTGAGTACAGAGTCGGCGACATGAGGAGTAAGGGACAGATATGCTTACATTCGTAATCCATTCAACATATTCCTTATCTGCAGCCGCAAGGGCAGGAGAGTTCATGAACTCGATCGCTAACAAAACTGAGTATCAATCCAGAGACCACACCCTTATCCAACACTTACACATTGGCGTTTCGACAACACCAGGTGCGTATGAATTCACGGTTATGCCATATCGTCCAAGCTCGAGAGCTGATGCGATCGGAACCATGTTCGAGGAGTAAAAGGAGCATGGTTCTCACCAGCTGTCTGCGTGAGGCCCCTGACGGCCCACTTGCTGGCGGAATATGGAGCCATCAACGGATATCCCATTTTCCCTGAGATGGAGCAGGCACCAAGTATCCTTCCACCGCGCCCCTGCTTGATCATTTGTTTTGCCGCGTACTTGTAACACAAGAAAGTTCCCCGCGCGTTGACAGCCATGACACGTTCCCATGCATCTAATTCAGCTGAGCACGACCCATGTTGTTCTCAGCGCAAGCGACAAAAAAAACTTTAAAAGGAACTACTTGATATCAACGACTCCACCTGATTCGTGACGCCTGCATTCGCCACCATCTGTCGAGGGGTATCCATCAAGAGATCAGAGCAGCACACGAGATGACGCACGACGTCCAGACTTCCGAGTTCCTTCACCACCTCCTGTACCATTTCCTTCACTTGCTCTTCGACTGTCACGTCAGCAGGGACTGCAATCGACTTTCGACCGATCTTGTCGATGTCCTTGGAAACAGCTCGCAACTGGTCACGTTTGGACGAGACGTCATTCAAAGCGACATCGAAACCATCTCTGGCCAGACGTAGGGCGATACCACGTCCAATGCCCTGAGCAGATCCGGTGATGAGAGCGACACGTTTGGTGATGGACATGGAGCTCCAGAGTGTGGGTGCGAAGGCGGCGCCCGGTGACCAACCATCCTACCTTCTGTAATGACTCTGGTTTGGTAACGTCTTACATACGGCCGAGGGATTCGAAGGGGCGGCACCACCATCGCGGTCAGGATACCTACCATATTCGTCAGGATGTTGTGTACCCGTACAGGTGCGCATGGCGAGTCCCATCATCGATAGGGCCATTCCTCCATGTAAACTTAGTCTGGACTGCGATCTATTGGGACGTTGATCGTGCAGTACCTTTGACGTTGGTTTGTAGCATCCTGCTCGAATATTGACCCACCTGGCGGCCATAGAGGAGCAACATATCTGATTGACCAGAGATAGTGCTAGCCTGTAGACCGACCGTCTACTAAGACGGCACTGACAGTAGCATGCCGACGTGAGCCACGTCCAGCAAGGACAGGGACAAGACCCTCACAACGCGCTCACGTTCGTCAGCCCAGCTCATCGTTGCAGAAAACACGGGAGGCAAGAGAACGGGCACTCAAATAAACTGTGAGTGTACAGCAGTGTCACGATCTACGACGTACATCGTCGACCCCTTTTCTTCCCTGCTTGATCGTGTCTTGTATCCATCCCGCCACGACCTCCGTGTCCATGCACACTCGTGTCGATCTATATCAGCCATCGATTCAAGTCCCATCACATTCCCCGGTCCCTATTCCGGCCCCATGAATAAGCGGTCACTGCTGCTGCTGCTGCTGAAACGCGTTCCAAGCCTCGTTCAACGCCCCAAACACCCCGTTTGCAACCATCCTCTGCTCCACCGTCGTATTTCCCGCATTCAGCTGCGACGATAGTTTTTTTGAGCAGCTCATTCGTCGCCGACGCTTGGCAGCCTCCCACTCACCTTGTCCGGATGCACCTTGGCGATCGCCCTCACGTACACACCCTTGACCTGTCCTTTGCTCACCACTTCTGCCATCCCGACTTTACGCCATCCGAGCTCAGGCCAGAGTGTGCTCTCGTCCAGCGATGTAAGGAGCGCCCGGATATTACCCTCCCGGCCGGACTTCCAAGCAGCCAGACGTGCATCCACGGTATCTTTACATGCCAATCGGGCATCATCTTCCGTTTTCTGAGTCTTTTGGGAGGATCGGAAGGCGGTGAGAGCTGCAGAAGGTGGCGAGGACGCAGATTGAGGGGCTTTAGGACGTGAGCGACGCGTAGATGTGGGTTTCGGCACTGGAGACGCGGATTGGGATGAGTGGCTCGCACTACCTGTACTCCCGCTGTCGGCCATCCTTCGACACCGATCCACACCCCTGACAGCCTCCCTCTTCACGCCCGCGCCTGCCCATTCCGCACCAAGGAGTACCTCCCATGTATGTCGTGCCGTTTCCCACTTCTCGAGCCCCTCGAGTGCCTCGGCACGTCGCCTGAATGCCTTTGAAAGACCCTCGGCCAGGTCAACAGACGTAGGTAGGCTCCCATTGGACATAGCGCCACCATCGCCCTGCACTGATACGCTCACCTTACCCGTCCCTACATCCACCGGCGTCTTCTCGTCGAACTCTGTCTCTGCAAACGACATCTCTTCCACTCCTCCCCCACCCCCGCTTGTCCCACCCACGAACCGTCGAACAATCACCACTGCCTCCTCGCACGCTTTAATCGTCTCCCTCAGCTCACCCACCCTGGACCGTACGAGCGCCACATTCGTCAAGAGGGGCACTCGCAGTATGTGTTCTGGCGGCAACGAAGATAGTGCGCGCGTGTATGCCGCAAGGGCAACCGGAAAGTCACCCCGCTTGTATGCCTCCGTTCCTGCGGACTTGTGAGATGTTGATGCGGTCAGTGCAGATGGCGAGATGGTAATCGTGAACGTGCGTAGTGGCTGAGGTGATGGTCGCGATGTGGATGGACCAGATGACGTAGACGCAAGCGCTCGTGTCGATAACATAGGTGCGGAGACAGACGACTGAATCGAGGGAGGAGGTACTTGTGCTTTGGCCTTGCCACGCCGAAAGGGAGACTGGTAGACGGTAGCGGGAGAGTCAGCACTGAAGAGGTCAACTTCCTGTTCGTGTTCTGTCTGGGGCGGTGATTGCGGCTGAGATTGAGGTTGTAATTGCGGGAGGCGGCGCGAGGGGGGTGGCCGTCTCTCCCTCTGCACCACTCCCTGTCCTACATCTTCGTCGTCCTTGAACCCAACTTGGGCTACATTACGACCGACAGTCCGGTCCAATCGTCGTTGCCGTTCTTCATCGGCATGGTCATGGTCTCGCATCCACCGTGGCCTGCCATTAGAAGCTGATGCGCCATTCGTAGCGTTAGCAGCAATAGTCCTCTCCTCGTACATCTTGACAGCCCTCTCTTTACCCTCCTTCCATAGTGCGTTTGCCTTACTGAACACCCCACGGCCGATCTCGCTCGCCTGTGACAACAATTTCTCCGCAGTGATATCGAGTTGGGATTGGGATTGCGGATGGGTTTGAGAGACACCGGAGACGTGAGGATGAGGGTCCATGCGTGTGGGTGGTTGATGGGCCGCTCGGTTGTTCTCTCTCTGTCCGTCATCTTCTCTACGACGTTCGCGCTCGGATGGATAAAGGGTGGACTCCTCCTGGCCTGCTTGGGCGAGTAAGAGCTCCGTTGCAGCCTGTGCGTCGAAACCGTTTTCATTCATGGTTTTCACAAGGGCTGCGCGTGCATCAACGGGCGAGAAACCCATTTCGACCAGCTGTCCCGTGATGTGTGGGGGCGGCGAAGGGCTTGTGTCCGGTGGGTGAACGGAAGCCCGTGTCGACATTGACGAGTTCGGAGGGGGCGAATGTGAGTGCGACCGCGAGTGAGACTAGAGTATAACGCACAAAACGTCAGCAACAATTCACTGAACATAACGCGTACAAGAGGTGTCGTACCGCTGGCTTGCCTAGATCACCTAGTATATCATCTTCAAGATGCTCGACACGGTTATCGTGGATACCGAACGTGTCCTCCGCACCCGAGTCATCACCTCCGAGCAGGCCATCCTCGCGATCGCCAAAGTCAAAGTCACCGGGAGTACCCGACAACGAACGTGCCGGTACCTGTGGAGGGAGCTGAGACACCTGCGGCTCTGAAGACCCAAATCCGTCGAGATCCAATAGAGTCGTGGACTGCGATGCCGGTTCTGGTGTGGTGCGTGCAGGCGTAGATCGTGATTCAGACGGGGGTGGTGAGCTGAACTCGGAAAGACCCCAATCGTCACTCTCAATCGCAGCGCTGTTCGATGGAGACGCTTTCAATGGCAGAGCATTGACTGCCTGCACGCTATCAAACGCGAAATTGAGATTGTCCCCTGCCACTGTGTCTAGTTGGATGGTCGTCAGTGGATGCGGAGTGGAGGTGGCCATCTGCCCCGCTAGCGCGTCAAGTCCATTCCAAAGCGAAGACGAAGGCCCGATTTGAGCAGATCCAGCGTTATTTTGTGCTACCCTTGCTTTCTGTGCGAGTACCGCTCGCTGGGCCATGGTCATGTTGGTGTTGGCCCGATCTGGGTTTCGACTGGCTCCAGTACTGTCAAGTGAAGAAGTAAACAAGTCGCTGAATGCATCTCCCCCATTAGAAATCGGTTGGGACTGTCGACTTTGCCGTCTGTTGAGCTGGTTGTTTGCGATGGATTTGCTGGACGGTTGTGCTGCGGAGAGAATCGAAAAAGCGTCGTACTGTTGTCTACGTGGTGGAATGGCAGTGTTGATTTTATCTTGTGGTTGATGCGAAGTAGACTTGGTCGGGACTGACGATGTCCAGAGGTCAGCAAACGAATCGGACATGTTTATGGAAAAGGGAAAAATGAAAAGTGACGACGAATATATTGACAGCACATGCGCGAATGCTTATGTAAGCAGAGGTGCCACTGTACTGGCTAGAAACGATGGCCTTGGGAGATTTCGCCTTTCTGTCGCCTCACAGCATGGGTCCCCGACGTCTGGTACTTGGGTCGGCTACTTAATGGTCATGTATATGCAGCTCTTCAAAAAACTCGACTGTGGGAAGACATCGTTATCGTTGCTCCAATCCAAGACCTCGTGTACATCCTTCACTCCTGACGTGCACGTGCTCGCGTTCCACCTCTGTCTCCTGCCGTATCGTTTCAGCGACCGCGGCTGCTTCACGAGCGGCTTGAATGTCGGTGAGGGAGGGGCTCGGCAACGCCGGACGACAATTCCTTGCGAGAAGGACGTTCGCAAGGGTAGTGGTGACCATATTCATATTGCCGACGTAAAGAACTGTTTTCATCGCAGAGTGTGTGTGTGCAGGAGAGGGCAGCGGGAAACACGTCAGGACCACGGTTGCAGATGGAGGATAAGAGAGAAAACAGGCTATTGATATTGGGACTTGACCTCACAGGCGAAGGGTGCCCCGAAGACGCGCTCTGGAGGACGCGTCGATGTGTCATGGTCACCAAGATGGCAGCGCCCAGCGAATCACCCTGACGGGCTGAGTGTTGTACGGTAGGGTCGGCCGCCGCCAAAGATCTCTGGCAACGTGTTCTGTTCGAGTAGGGACCCGTCACCCCGTCGAGTCAAGTTGTACAATAAGGACTAGTGGTCTCTCGCAAGCGTCTCGAATGACAAAAGGGGACTTGAATCCCGACCGGCGCAGCCCGCTCGTGCACGGAACTTGCATAAACCCTACTCTCCGACATTAATGGGTGACATGTCATACCTCGTCGAGGCCAACCTAGATACTGTCGCCCCGAGAGCACATCTCCCAACTCGAGACTGCTATCGTGAAGGCGAGTAGTATTCACTGACTTCAGACCGGAACCCTGCGGCGACCTCCAGAAGCATATGCGATGCAAGTACTTCGGGAGCGAGCGGAAGACAAATCGTATTACACGATGAGCACGTTTGCAGTCCGCACGTCGATTTCGTACGAGGAGCTGGTGCGCATCCGTGAGGCCTTATTCCCCTGGACAGGGTAACGCGTTAGACGCGACATTCATGCAAAGGTTCTCGCATGATGCCATCCTCGCCTCAGCACTTCAGACACAGACACCTATAATACCCAGCAACCGACTTCCAAGGGAAGAAGCGAGAGAGCCTGGTGTCGGTGCGACAGTCTACAACGCTTACGAACGTGGGATCGTCCCTGAGCGTCGTGGTGGATCTGACGCTCCTTCGAGGACCCCGGCCAGCTCTCCCCAAAGCAACACTTCCTGAGTAGTGGCATGCTTGGACGATGTCGTCCAGGTCGGCGCGCTGTGTTACAGTGTCCGCAGCGGAACCTCGTGTCTGGAGGATTTGAGTGTGGTGTACTGGACAAAACGTTCCGAAGGGAGTCCTAGGTCTCGCCTTCCGTGATCGAGGTCTGCATCACCGTCTTGTATAGATGCAGTACGAGGAATCGTTGACGGAGGCCGTCAAACGACAATGTCATTGCGTTCGAGTGGGCACAAGGGCGATGCAATGACGTGTTAGAGGCGTGTCAAGGTGTGAGAGAGCTGCTAGGGACTCGTTTCAGACGTTGTACCTACAGTGACTGTGAACAAAGATCTACTAAGAGGCTAGTTTCGTTACGACAAGAAACCCCACCTATAGGGTAGCTATTGCCTTCGAGAAGTAGATGATTGCGAACAAGTACTACGCAACCGCGGTTCTCCGTGTATCCGCTCTCTCCTGTCTTCTTGTTCATTTGTGGCAAAAGAGATACGCCTGTGTGCGCGTGTCCTCCTGGAACTCATGGATCTACCTCCCATAGCATTACTGCAACCAAATACATCAGCTGTCTCAGTGTGGATCTCAATACCGGATCGAGCTTCCAGCAGCTCGACTTCGCCTGCAGACACCAAGACATGGTCACTTACTCGTCTATTGAGGGCTTCGGATACGGTACCGTACGGGTGGACTTGCAGCTATCTTACGCAGCGGGGTTCACATTCCCTTCCTTCAGCATCCCTGATATATCTCTGACTGTCCATACTATGAATTTCAGTTCGACCTTCAAGTTTAACTTCATATCACCTGACCGCTCGACTGCATGTCGTGAACACACAAATTTCAACGTGACCCACCGCACCCGACGAAAATACCTGGAATCCTATAATGCTTACTAACTTGGTTCACATATCCATATCTTGAGGCAGTGGCAACTGACAGAACATAAATGCAACTCACCTTCATTGTATTATCTTGCTACGCTCGAGTTCAGTTCAAATCCCAGCAATATATTCGCCAACGAGACTACCTTGGCTCTAGTGTGAGGGAGATCATGGCCATCCAGGCTCGCAGGAGTCTACCCATACACGTGAATGCACAGATGTACATTTATCTTTGTGTGGAGTCAGAGCGGGGTCATTCTTATGTCGCGAAACACGACCTAGTGTAAATCGTACACTTATCCATAAGTCGAGTCTTTCAGCCGAGAGCTGACATGTGCTGGCAGATCCCGGCACAAGTCCACCGACAGCAGTGAGACAAGTTTCAGTACTCATGACATTTCGAGCAAGAATAGGCGCCAAAGACACGAGACATCTACGTGAATGGACTATATTAAGAACAACGAAACGTACTCGTGGAACAGCGTTACGCACCACGACGCTGTAAACCAGAACACCTTATTCTTCGACATTTTCTCACCAGCGACCGTGTAGTATTTGTGAAGATACCGTCAATGAGCACCGGTACGTATTAGTTTCGAGGAGTAACTGCAAGTGTGCTGACAACATGGTAAGACTAAACGATGATGCTCGATACTGGTAGCTCCGACTGGGTGCGCGCAGTCTATTTCCATCCCGACAGAAAACATCTTCTAGGTGGGGGTGATAACGGGATTCAAAAATGGCGACTCGAAGATGGTGAACAGGTCCAACAACAAGGAGGAGTAGACTTGAAGGCTATTTCTGTGTCGAAGAACCAGAAATGGATCGTGTGCGGCACTCCGAGTGGGGCGATTGTGTGGAATGCGGAGATGGACGAAATAATCACTACTGTGGAGAAGGACAACTTCGTGGGTGCAGTCGATATCTCTCCTGATTCGACGAAATTTGCTACTGGGACAGGTCGGACTGCTGTCAAGACAGCGTGGATCTGGAGCCTCCCAGGTGGAGAGAGACTTCTTGGGCCACTCGAACACGACTACAGCATCACCGGGATTGGATTTTCTCCTGATGGCGAACAAATTGCCACTGCTTGCTATGATGGACCAATCCACATTTTTGACAGTCGCAGTGGCGACAAGATCATCACCATCGACACTACCATACCTATATACAATCCAGCCACTCCAATTGTATGGTCAAGCGATGGTTGCAATATTTTTTCGACATCGCGTGAAAAGAAAATCAAGTGTTTCGATGTCTCTTCTGGATCTCTGGTTGCAGAATCACCAATTCTCGTTGATGACGATGGTTACATCCACTCCGTCGCCTTGTCGTCGAATGGAAGATTCATTGCTACTGTCAAATCACGATTGATCTCATTCCTGGATGCATTGACGCTTGCCCGCATTGGCCCTATCATTGAAGATGCACAGTCTATGTCAATTTCCATTTCACCAGACAATAGCTACCTTGCGACTGGAGCGTGGGACGGGAAGATTGTCATTCATGATCTCGCCAAGATCCTTCCAGACATATATGGTCCATTCCATGTAAGTGTTTGTACCCTCTTTCATACCATGTCAGGTTAGTCCATACTGATGGCCATGTAGGTACTTACTGGCGAGGAATTGCAACAAGATGAGCAACCTTCGTCGCCGCGTGACCGTGATGGTGATATACCTGACCCCAATCCAGTAGGAGATCATTATTCCATCTCCGAGAGAGTTGCGCTGACTCCACGCACAACAGGAAAATCCCAGCAAGTCCAACCCATTCGAGCCTGGTGTTCATGGTGATGATGATGATGATCTCCTTGAGGTACCAGTTCCTTTGCCTTTCTTTCTAAACCGGTTTCTCACGAAGATCTAGCACGAGGTGCCGTCGGGCACACCAGGTCTTCAGTTCAACTACGACGAGGTTGGTGATCATTTCAGTCCCTTTTTTATTTGTGCTGACTCTACTCGAGCCACCGTCCCCAATGTCTAACCATGCTCCAGAGGATGAAACACTACCAGTCCATGCTAGCACTGTCGAAGTGTCACAGGGCCATTCAATATTCGGAAAGTGGCGACAATGGAAGAGAAGGAAGGATTCCACTGCACATCACTCTGGTCGACATTCCCGAAAGTCACATTTACCTGATAATTGTCAACCATCTTCCCACTTCCCACCGAGAGTGGACAACGCGAACGAAGGTCCTTCGAGGATGGCTGCAGGTCAACGCCAACGAGTGAGCACGTTGATAGGTGAACAGATCCAATGTGTTTAATATGTCATCGTAGCGAGCTGTCTGGAAGCCTGTGATAAAGCCGCAGGTTCGTTGTTCATCGAATGTGTATCCAGAGCCTTATTGTGCCTTACAGCCTAAATCTCATGCCAAACCTACTGTTCTCAAGCGTCCAAACGAAGGTGCTACTAGTAGCAGACAACGTGGTGCAAATCCAAGAGCAGCAGGCTCGGTGCGTTGTTTCTGGTGGTGTGAACCCTATCATATTCGCTCACGTCCCACTGGCTGCAGCAACCGAATGATCGATCTCAACATCCCACAGCAGGAGTTCAGGTAATGGTGGGTGTGATTCCGTTCAGTTTATAGTGTTAGATTCACTGTGTGCCAGCATGAGGAAGAATCAGGCTATACTACAATTGCAATGAGGGTACCCACGTGGATGTTGTGTTTCCGCTCCGATGCGCATGACGTGACACGTCGTCAATAGGGTGATTTTTCCATCCAATCTAATCCATTGAAATTTCTCTGGGTTGCAAAATATTGGGACGTCAATTTGGTGCAGCATCGAGCTCACATATATTATTTTGTAGCATTGGTGCAAGTCCTGATAATGTTAGGCGATTTGTCGTCGACCTTATTTCACCTAACAGCCATGGAGAACAGTATCTCATCAACTAGGGATGGTGCGTACTGTAGACTATCTACCTACCAGGATGGGGATGTGGGTCGAGTGATAGTTCTGACACGGATCTTACTAGGAAGCGTTCGAAGGGGACACTTTATCCAGCAAGAGAATGAAATTCCAAGGATAAGGAACGACTACTGTACATCGGGTTTATATATTACCTATCGCCTGTACCTTTGTGTGATGTCATCATGGATAGCTAAATGTGAATGAAGTGACTTATGTGAAATGAACGAAGTGGCATATGTGAGTGTTATTTGGCAGAGAAGAAAGAAACAGAAAATCTTTTCATAGTAGTATGTTAAGGCGTGCCACACTCCTGTACGGATAGGGACAAGACCGCCGTGACGGGGCACGAGTTTGTTCAGCTTGTCATCGCAACCCAGAAATGATATTTGGGAACGTGGGTGGGAGGCGATAATGCAAGAAAAGAGCGCCCACCTAGCAGCACGAACTCGCCAAGGTCACGATCTGCAAGATGCACCACCCGTGATGGTATATATATGGTTCTCCGCATGTGCTAATGCGCTTCGCTCTTATGCTGTAATATGTTCCTTCAAATTCAGTGAGACGCCTTTGAGATCAACCATGTCCAACTCGCGAGGAGCATCCGAAATCGGTCAGATGAAACTCAGCAGGATACTGTTGGAAGGTGCGGCAAACTATAGGTTGATGCAATTAGCCTATACATGTGGTGAGTATGGAGTGTCTACAGTGAGTAACGAGGGCGAGCTTACCTCCGGTCATCAGTAATGGACTGAAGGGAGCGAGGAAGAGCTGCTACGCTAATACGGTGGCAATCCAAAAAAGAAAACTTAGTGAGTGTAGGTTAGGGGAACGTCTATGTACGCTGGACGGCCTGATCTCCATGGATACACCATAAAGTCAGAGACGAGAATCATATTGAGTATAAGCTACAAATCACAAGTATCCGAACAGAGGGCTTGTGAGGAACGTTGACACCACTACTGAATAGTGATGCGTTGAACCTCCTGGTCTGATGTCACCTTGGGGAACGTCAACGTCAGAAGGCCGTCCTCTATCTTGGCCTTTACATCCTCAGGCTACCACCTGAGTCAGTATCGATGTCTCTAATGTCATTCATTCGTGAGGTGACTCACCTTTGTTCCAAAAGGCAGCTGCAACGTCCGGGAGAACCTTCCATAGTGACGCTCACGGACAGCATACCCGTTCTGATCATGAGAATTGGAGGTGGAAGATTCACCAGATATGGTCAGGCGGTTGTGGTGGAGGTCAATGGTAACGTCCTCGGACTTGAGGCCAGGCAACTCGAATGTTGCCGTGACAGTGTTGGAATCCTCAGATTCGTGCAGGTCAAGTCTAAAAAAAAGCAGGGTGATAAGTAAAGTATCCAAACCAAGGGATGGGAGAGCTCACCTTGGACGGAATATGTCGAGGCGCTGCTGCCTCACATGCCGACCAACCTCGGATGAGGGAGTAGACGGCCAGAATCGGGAACATATTGCATCGTCAAAAAGACGGTCAAATTCGGCGATGGGGTCGTAGTGGGATCGAATCAAGGAAGACATAGTTGTAGTGCGAGAACTGAGCAGCAGAAAGACTGTTGACTGAGAGGCTGTCTGTGGGGTGTTCGTTGCAAGCAGACATGCTTGGAGGAGGCCATATTTATAGGTTTTGTAGCCTCAGTCCACGGAATTCCTGGAGCATCGTCTAGTAAAGTGTTGAGATGCCGATACCTTTCGAGAAGCTTCCGTTTGGTGTCGAGTTCCCATTTTGGACAAGAATAATATTGACAGTTATTTGGAGAATGGCCAGAAAGGAAGTCACGCATTTCCAGAAATGGAATCTAGCCCTTGGCAGAAGGTGCTCGAAGTGTACGGTGCTAGCAAGACCATACCAGAGAATGCTCCTGCTATCATGTTATTCTGTCCTCAATTGGATCCATGAATGATATAAAGTCAAATATTATTCGACATTGTAGGTCTAACCCTTACACTCAGAACTGCGAAAGACCTGCAGGCTCTCCAGCGATTACCATGTCCTCCCTGATCCAATTCCACTATGACCCCATTGCCGAATTTGACCGTCTTTTTGATGATGCATTTAGTGCCCGATTCTGGCCATCTACTCCTTCATCTGAGGTTGGCCAGCATGTGAGGCAGCAGCGCCTTGACACATTCCGTCCAAGGTGAGCTCCCCCATTCCTTCGGCTTCGATACCTTACTTATCACCCTGCTTTTTTTTAGACTTGACCTGCACGAATCTGAGGATTCCAACACTGTCACGGCAACGTTCGAGTTGCCTGGTCTCAAGTCCGAGGACATTACCATTGATCTCCACCACAACCGCCTGACCATATCTGGTGAATCTTCCACCTCCAATTCTCATGATCAGAACGGGTATGCTGTCCGTGAGCATCACTATGGAAGGTTCTCCCGGACGTTGCAGTTGCCTCTTGGAACAAAGGTGAGTCACCTGACAGATGAATGACATTAGAGACATCGATACTGACTCAGGTGGTAGCCTGAGGATGTAAAGGCCAAGATGAAGGACGGCCTTCTGACGTTGACATTCCCCAAGGTGACACCAGACCAACAGCCTCAACGCGTCAATATTCAGTAGTGATGTCAACATTCCTCACAAGCCCTATGTTTGGATAATGTAGCTTATGCCCAATGCGATCGTTTAATCCTCCCATTACTTTTATCGAGACATTCAGTGAATTTGGTCTGACCAGCTTTGAATGTCCTCGGTGGGAGCTAGACGAGATCGATGCCCAGTGTGTCTCTGAATCAGAAGCAATGAACTACCGTATATAAGACTGGAGCACGTGAGAGCATGCAGACATGTATACACCCCACACCCACATTCCCGAATATCATTTCTAGGCTGTAACCGAGCGTGGTAGCAAGCGTGGTATGCTACTACCATCGGATGTACATTCTCGTCCTAGTAAATAGGTAAACTACAGGCACACACCATCTCTAGTTGATGAGCCACTGTTCTCCATCCTGGTCGGGTGAGACGAGGTCGGTGTCGAACTGCCTAATTGTATCAGGATTTGCACCAATACCACAAGGCGACATCCATGAGTTCAATGCGGCACCAAATCGACATCCCAATGCTTTCAGTCCAGAGTAAATTAACATGAATCGGAATGGACCAAAAAATCACCCTATCGACGATGGGTCTCGTCGTGCGCATCGGAGCGGAAACACAACATCCACGTAGGTATCCTCACTGCAATTGTAGTATAGCCTGATTCTTCCTCATGCTGACTTACAGTGAGTCTAACACTATAAGCTGAACGGAATCACACTCACCACTACGTGGGCCCCTGCCGTGGGATTTTGAGATCGAACATTCGGTTGCTGCAGCTAGTGCGACATGAGCAACCGCGATGAGGTTCACACCACCAGAAACGACACACTGAGTCCCCTCCCCTTGGACCTTTGCTCTGTTGTCGCTACTGGCAGCACCTTCGTTTGGATGCCTGAGAACAGTATGTTTGGCATGAGATTTAGGCTGTAAGGCACAATAAGTCCCTGCATACACATTCGAAGAACAACGAACCTGCGGCTTTATCACGGGCCTCCAGACAGCTCACTATGATGATGCATTAGACACATTGGATCCATTCACCAATCAACGTGCTCACTCGTTGACGTTGACCTGCAACCATCCTCGAAGGTCGTTCGTTCGAGCTGTCCACTCTGGGTGGGAAGTGGGAAGATGATTGACGATCTGTCGACTGGCGTGCCATTCCAGAATGTCGATCACAGTGATGTGAAGTGGGATCCTTTTTACTCTTCCACTGCCTCCATTTTTGGACTATTGAATAACCCTGCGACGACTCTACAGTGTCGGTGTGGGTTGAACTGACTTGTGGCACCTCGTCCCCTTGACCATGGTCAGAGATCGGGGATGTTGGCTCGAGAATGGTCGGTTCAAATTAAAAAGAATGTGATGATCACCAACCTCGTCGTAGTTGAACTGAAGGCCTAGTGTACTTGACGGCACCTCGTACTAGGTCATTGTAAGAAATCTACTTCGCAGAGAAGGCAAAGGAACCTATACCTCGAGGTCAGGTAGTTCGCTATTGTGACCACGCGACAATGAGGGTTACTTTCCTTGCCGCACTTCCTCATCAGTAAGCTTCTACATGATTGTCAGTATGGGGCTTGCTCGGCATGCTAAGCGCAAACGCTCACATGAGAAGGGCCATACATGTCCGGGAGGATCTTGGCATGATCACGAACCTCAATTTTCCCGTCACATCGTCCAATTGGCGAGGTGGCTGTCGTCCGGCGAAATGGAAATTGGCCACAACCAATTGCCCTCGATGATACACCCAACGCGAGTCAGAGTTGAAGCATCCAGGAATGAGATCGAATGGTTTGAAACAGTGGCAATGAATGTGCCATTTACAGATAAGGCAACAGAGAAGACGACGTCATGGCCACTACCAAGGAGGATTGTGTGATTCGGCAAGTTGGGTTCCAGAGGAAGCATCAAAACACTTGATTGTCTCCTCGCGCGACGTCGAAAAAATCTTGTTGCCGTCGCTTGACCATACAACTGGGGTGACCGTGTCCACAGTGAGCATGGTAATGTTGATGGTGACAAGCTTGTCTCCATTGCGACTGTCGAAAATGCGAATTGGGCCATCAAACTCGGCAGTGGCGAGACAATCACCATCCGGAGAGAACCTGATTCCAGTGACACTCTGGTCGTGTTCGAGTAGGCCGATGAGAGTCTCCCCACTTTGGATGTTCCAGATTGCCTTAGCCGTGTTGGAGACGCGCAAATAGGCAAAGTTACTGTGGACTAATTTGTACAGCTCGATTCTGCTCTTGCTCTTGTTGTCTAGCATTTGCACTATACACGTGACGAAGGACTAGGTAGCAAAAATTTCTCGCTCTTTTCTTCTTCTTTCTCCTCAGTCCGTATTGCGACGGCTGAGGTGAGACTTCCACTCTTTGACTATCTTGACGCACATAGTGATGTTACTATCTCCAGCTAATAAGTGTGACATAGTCCTACAGGTTATGAGCCCTGGCTCGAAGAATTGACGAGCCAATTACATCACAGGAAGAAGCACACTTACGAAAAACAAACGAGATCCAGTGGATCGCCAAAACCATGGGAAAGTTTGACGGAATTCCGGAATTGACCGGGGGTGAAAACTACCAGGAGTGGCGAACGCAAATTGAACACCTGCTCCTCTCGGAGGGAGTATTGAATCACGTTACAAATGGTACAGACCCCAACGACTTAAGCACTTACGCATCTCACATGCCGGCTACTTCTGGTACTCATAAGCGAACTGAGGAAGAAATTGAGAAGATTAGAAAGTGGCTGAAGGAGGACGGTCTCGCCAGATCCATCATCTCACGCAAAATTGGCACTATCCCGCGTTCATTCATTCCCCAGGGGGTGGACGCCAGGGAAATGTGGGCCATCCTTGCAGAAGTATATAAGCCAGATGATGTCTCGATTGAGTGGATTCTCAAGGACGAGCTAGGTGCCTTGCGCATGAAGGGGACATCCGATGCACAGAGCTACGTTGCCCGTCATACCTCCATCAATGAACGGCTGACCCGGCTTGGAGTGGGGCCAACTGATCCGGACGCCATCTATGCTTTGCTTCGGGGCCTTCCTACCACGGTAGCCTGGCAGACAGCTCGGGCCGCCATCGAGTCTGAGATTCGTATGACCATAAAAGCTGCCTCCATCCCCAGTCAGCATAGCAACCCTTTCCTGGGTCTTCAGTCTCAGGCGCATAGCCCCCTACACCGCATCAGTCCAGTCAGTACAGGCTCAGGCACCAATCCTTTCCGTCTGCGAACAGCCCAATGGAGTTCCGTCGCATCACAAAGCTTCGCTCACTATCAAGTCAGACCACCCATCCCCACCTACACTTACCAGATGGCGGCGACCGCTGTCCTTCAGGCTGCAGCACGCATGACCAATGAGGGACCTAAGCCTGGCCCTGGTTCTGAATATAGCGCCAACATAGCCATTTCTCCTACTGGGTCTTCCACCTCTCAGCTTGGCACGACAAACCCCGTCACAGGCTTACGATTGGAAGGGCTCGAAAAGTGGGACATGGTGCAAAGTACCTGAGAAGTGCTCACTGGTATGGAATGGGCGGGCACTGTCGTGAGAAGAGAGGCTGCAACAGCAGTGATGCCTTAGCCAATGGCGTTAGACTGGAATCCATGGGTCGATATAGATTGATGTAAGTGCGCGTCCAGACGCAGGGGACACAAGGAGACGTATACTGTACATGCCACGATGACCGGTGCGTTTCGCTGATCGTGACCTTTGCACGGTCCTGCTGCCCAGGTGAATGTCATTTCTCTTGCTTTATCGTCTAATACCCCTGCGACAACGAACTTAGATGTGAGCCCATACCTCGTCATCAGCATTTTGTTCTTGTCCTCGAGTGGGATGTGGCTCAGGTTGGCATGCGACCCGCCAGTGATACATGTTCCCGTGCTAGTAGATAGCCTGTGGGCCTGTACACTGCCCTCCTCCATGACCGTCAGGCAAATTCAATATCCTGGAAAGCTCAACGACGGATGACCCAAGGCTTACCAGGACTTATGCGAGCATTGCAAAGCAACACAAACTCAGAGTGATGCATGATTGGTGTTCCACTGACAGTGAACTAGAGTAAATATACGTGTGCATTGGATCACCTATTGATGCGTCTCGTCGTGTGTACCCGAGCGAATACACAACATCCACTTGGGTATCCTGATCACGACGGCAGCATAGCTTGATCCTTGCTGATGCAGATTCCATCATCCACCATGAGCTGCGTATTGAATGTAAACGAGAGGAAGTCGTGCGCACCGTCACATGCACCCCTGCGGCGGGAGGTTCGGTGGCTCCTTGTCGTGATGTCTAAGAGGACGTACAATTGTCATGACATGTGATACTATCACTAGAAAAAAGAAGGTACGTACTATGTCCTTTGCATTTGAACTCACAGGACGCTGTCCGCTGTGGGAAGGATTGTTGGGGGTAGTGGACTTCACAGACGACTTCTTATCCTGTAAATACGTACTGAGTCATCCTGCATCACACAGGTCCAAGGAACAGCTAACCTCACGCTTCCTGAACGCCCTTGCAACCGTTCGCTAAGATGACATGTTAGATACTGCATCCGATCCTCTACCAAGGAAGAGCACGTACTGGCTTACGTTCAGCTGCAGCCATCCTTGGAGGTCTCTCATTTGTGTTAACTGCTCTCGTGGGGGAGTGGGAGGGTGATCGGTGATCGGCGCGCTGGCGAAACTTTCCAAAGAGTCGAGCAGAGTGATGTGAAGTGGAATCCTTATTGCCCGTCCTTTGTCGCCACCGTTTAAACATCGAATGGCCTTGCGGTGGTTCTACAATGTGGGGATGGGCTGGTGGTGTCCCATCCTCCGTGGGATGGTCAAACGTCGGGGACGGCGGCTCGGGAAACGTCAGCACAAACGAAAAGGAATGTAACGACCACCAACCTCATCATAATTGAATTGAGGACCTGGTGTCGTCGATGCCACCTCATACTAGGCCATCGTAAAAAAATCCAATTTACAGGGAAGGCAAGGAACTGGTACCTCGAGAAAGCTATCACTGCCCTCACCATGACCACTGGAATCCAGTGGGCTATATTTCCCGGGATCTTCCTGTCATACGTGCAGTTAGAAAATTTCTTAGTGATAGAATGTGGCACAGGGCGAGAAAAATGAGGGCACAAATACCTACATGGAATGGTCCATAAATTTCAGGGAGAATTTTAGCGAGATCATGGATCTCGATCTTCCCGCTTGGAAGTCCAGTTGCAAGGTACCCA